>JAOVVI020001287.1:6287-25115 GCA_028571085.2 Nepenthes alata | reverse complement strand
AAAAAAAAGGAAAAAAATCTTGTTCAAGTAGATTGTTAATGAATATGCTTCCTTCCACGATACCACATGCAGTGATGGCCAAGGCACAAGTAATCAACCACGTATCATTTTTTGACCAAAAGCCACATTTGAGGCTTAAGCACCATCAAAACTTGTTTAGCTGGATGTCATGGAAAAGTTCCTCAACTACCCCTTCGTTACTTCATTGCAGAAAGGTGGCGGTCAGTGCTTGATGTGTTGTCAACTTTTTACAGATGAATAGCATTGAGTGCAATTGCTGGCAAAAAGGGAAGGCATTGAGATAATTTATAATTTATGTACATACTTTTCTAAGTAATTCTACAAAACACAGCTACAGGTTGTTTCTTTGAAAGGAACTGCAATCTCCAGATTTACTACAAGGGCATTGCAATTTCTTTGTTTAGTTGGATATATGAGTGATTGAATATTTATTTCCAAAGAAATAACAATTACCAAAGATGTGGCACCACTAAAATGGTGGGGAGGTGAAGTTTTTTATCGTGGAATTCTGGGAACTGCAATTCTTAATCAGCAGACAACGGCCACTCCTACCCCCATCAGCCGCACTCAACCACCGACAGCACCACACATGTAGGACACCCGCCCCCACGGAGTAAGCCACCCATCTTGTGGTGCTGTCCTAGACCATGTCTGTTGCCAGCCACCACTGACAATCACCACATGGAACAACTAGAATTGCAATTCCTACACTATCAAAATCTTTTGGGATAGAATAGTTAATTCAAGTGCAAACCAAATAATGAATATTTATTACCACATTATTCCTTGTTCATAGGTAATACTTATTTCAATCCTACCTTATTTTAATCCAGCAACCAAATATAATATTAAGGAGAAAAATACACGTCTTATTACAAGAGCTTTTCATTGGATCAAGAATCATATTAATTTCAAACTTGTGGACAAAGTTGTGACTTAGGACCAAATGAAATATCCTGCACACACATCTTTTAACACTTCCAGCAGCAGCACATTTTAGTAGTACTATAATATGAGTTATCTGATTTCAGCTACTTACGTGTTGAGCGCTTTTCAGCAGCCTATTTCAGTTAAGAAATTATCAGTTAGTTCAGAATAATAAACTAGTCATAAGATAGTCAAGGCACCAACTCCCAACCGAATGAATAAAAATTCAAATTTGATGCAAATTATATTCATATATATTATCACAAAGTTTTGACACAACACATTTTTGTTAGATATATGAGAGAGAGAGAGAGTCATATTTATATCCATCAAGAAGTTTCAAAGCATAAACATTGTGTAATTGATAAACAAAAGAGAGAGAGAAAGAATTATATTAAAATTCATCAAGAAATTTCAACATAGAAACATTGTTTAACTCATATATAAAACAGACACAGAGAGAAAGCGCAGAATACACAAGCAAAGTTTTCCAAGACGTCATTCTTGAGTCAGGAAAAAATGGGACAAGAAAAAAGCATTATGGAAGCTTTTCCGAGCCAATGTTGTGTAAACAATCTTCCAACAATCATCTAGCTCCTAAAGGAGAGGTTTACACAGTAATTTGCACTCCACACTAACAATTCAACCGAAGGCAACCTCAATAATGCATCCTTTAACGGAGAGCACAATCTGGGACAACTAATGATTGATGCCCAGATTGTGAGTCACCCATTCAAAGCTCTAAGAAGCTAAAGGACATTAGCCATTGGGTTTGACAGGAGAAAAGCATAGCTACATATCACTGCTTTTACAAATAATGGCGAGTGCATAAATTATTGTGTATGTCAAACAGATAGTAGCTAAAACAGTTTTGTATGAAAGGCTGTTGCAACACCAATAGCCGTGACAACAAAACTCCCTCCTAATTGATAATCTTTGTGCCATTATTTGCATTTGTATATTGAAAAAGGTGTCTGCTTCTGGATCCAGGGCATGCCTAAGTGTATGATTCATATTCATTGAGACTTCCCCTCGATAGCTTGGTCTGATTTCAATAACATAACACCTAAATATAAACAGAAGCAATCCCTCTCAATTGTGCACAGAATAAATTTATGGTATTGCTCAGTATTTTCATATGAAACATACACTCAGCAAAACCAAAAGACAACGATGAAGTCTTTTTTAGATATTTTTCAATCTTGCTCATCAAGTCCACATAAAGAAGGAACAAGTTAGCATGTAGCATCACTAATATAGATATGAGGCATACCAGTTTAAACGATTCGAGTTTTTCTGGAAGCTGATAACGCCTTTGGCCAGTCGTCATGAATAAAGGATGATGTAGATCCAGTTGAACCAGTTTGCTAGGATCTTGGGTTAATGTAGCAGAGAGAACCATTTTGACAAGCCTGGGGTAAGATTTACCCTTAAAGCCCCTTTCAACACCACTGCAACAATTAACATTCACTGTAAAATCAATGTCTTACAAATTTTATAACTCTTAGAGATGATGTTAACAGGCACCAGGTCACTTGCATTAAGAACTAAGTGACTCATTCTGAAATAAATACTAAATTATTTTTTCACACATAGAGCCTGAAATGAGCATGTGCATGGCTTCAGTAACTGTCAATTACCACCACTACAACAAACTCCGTAAGAGTTCCAAAGCCAGCCAAAATCTCCAGAGATAGAAAGGGATGAAAGAAGGGCTATTTTCTCTTCTGGAAAGTACCACAAAAGTACATGTACCAAATATATCAACAGGTTAGTTGGCCTCATTTTGCTATGCCAACATCAAGCAAATGCTTAATGGAGGGCCTGTTCTGAGCAGTGTTATTAAAAATGTGCTAGAGCAATGCTCTTAGACTAACGCCCAGGCCCTAAGCACAAGTCCTAGTAGTACCTTGCACATACCCAAGCAAGATTCATTTTATGAGGATAAGGCACACAACTTCAGGAATTCATAGAATTTCTTAGAATTGAGATGGTTTCTTTTTAAATTGCTGTTTTGGATTTCACTTTTTTAGTACTACCCCATGGATGACCTTTTAGCATACGAGAAATTATGTGAGGGAAGTACACTTGAATTTTTATTTGAGGATGATTATAAGATATGGATTCTATTACTAGAATTATTGGCGCAAAGGAGCCTAAATCATGCTAGATTAAGAATTAGTGTAAATGGCTCATTCAGAGAAAAAGCTTCATCTTCTTAAACATATTTATCTATAGCTATTCTATTGAAACTTGTAGATATGGAAGATACTAACTTAGAGGAGACAGATGAAGAGGAATAAGATATTGGAACTTATAAGTCTAATAAAAGGGAAGAAAATGGACTATTGTTTAATGATCTTGATAGATATCAGTCAGTGCTAGGAGTAGCTTGAGAATAGTATTTTGAATTCTCTAATTACCTTGATTGTTTTTTGGGCATTAGTAGTGAAAAGTGCTTATTAATTATTATATTTATATCACTATTTGACTATAAGTTTATGATTATTCTCTAGAATATGTTTAATAGTAATTCTTATTCAATTATCCATTTTAGCAATTGGAAATTCATTAAAAAGTATCTTATATACATATTTCATAAACGTGAGCCTCCCTTCCTTCAAGCCCATGCACTGCCTTCTATCTAGGACCCAGAGACCCTTTGCTCCTTCATGTGCCTTTCACAATTGACCCTTAGATAGATACTAACAATTGGGAAGAGAGCAGAACAAGGTAAGGCCAACTGTGAAAGAACAAAAACAAAAAAATTTCCCATGCCTCAATTTTAGACATATCAAATTTGTTCACTGCCAACATCTTTATCAGTAAGTTGGAACCCAAGCAACTTAAATACTGGATCTAATGAACACAGCAATTTATATATACTGGAGACAAAGACAAACAACCATTAGTACTCACAGTCTCCTTATCGTTTTGAAGGAGCCAAGGGTTGAAGGAAGAAAGTCTTTGAGATGAGAAGATATTACATCGGTCAGTTGAGTCAACTTGAGCACAGTTGGTAACCAGGACTGATATGATTCCCTAAGCAATCGGTCTGTTTCATCAACTACCTAATATATATTGAAACAAATCAGAATATAATAATTTCTGAGACTAAATACAGCACCCAGAGATGGCCTCTGAGACTAAACTATCATACTATAAACAAAAAAATGTGGAACAAATTAAACGTAAAAGAACGAGCAAAATGATAATAACAAATATTTCTACCAACTAGATCGCAATGGCCAAGACAAACAAAACATAATTACAACACAAACATCAAAATCAACAGTTTATTGTCTCCAACTATGGGAGCTTACCCATATGAATAATTTTCATGGAAGCTATCCCTGATACCAGATGGGAACACAAACACAACACAAACACGCACATGCGATAAATTCTTGCCACTCAAAGAGACACAGAAACTGATTACTTAGCTCACAAATCTTTAAAGATACAAAACCAAAAAGCTCACCATTAAAGAAATCCACCCATTCAAGAAATCCACCAACAGATACAACACTCAGATAAACAAGCCCTAAGGCACAAGTTTCATTGATAATACTCAAATATTTAATGCTTATATTGAGCACTAAGGAGCCCTTTTTATAGGCTAACCGGGAACAACCTTCCAAGTATTGGAAAATAAGAAATCAAAGCTTGAAACAACCCTCCAAGCATAGGAAAGGGAAGGAATTAAACCTAAGGCATGGAAAAATTACGAAACTAAACCAAAAGATAATTTCAAGATTAGGAAAAACAGAATTTATGCACAAAAATTGAATTTTTAGACTAGTTTTACAAGCTTGTCATAATTCTATAGGAATACCAACTTCTCAACATTAGAGGCATTGGAAACAAGGGATTGAGAGCTTTCGAATGACACCCCAACAATGGAATTAATCATGTGTATGTTGGACTAAAGTTGGGCTAATTTGTGATCAAATTGAGTGGGCCCCAAAAAATTCAAATGAGTTATTAGGTCTTGGATTTGGGCTAGAATTTCAGCCTCGATATGGATGTGGATTGGACAAGCTCCTACGTCAATCCCATCCTTTCTATTTATTTGGCCTAGAGTTTCATGGACCTTCCCAATCTTTCTCATTAACTGTTTCATTTCTAGTCTCCTACACAAATATTAGCAAGAACAAAAAAAGGAAAAAAAATGGAAGCCAAGCATATGAGGCTCCACATACTGCAAACTCTAATGAGGGTTAGATGTACACAATTGTACCTCTACAATGCAAAAAGGTTTCCATGGTTTAAACCATGACCTCTATCTAGTAATAAAGCAACCTTCCAGTTATACTGAGGTTAATACTCTAGGACAGGGAAAAAAGAAAAGAAAAAGCAGCAGCTAAGTGCTGCTATCCATCTTCTCTCTGTATGCTTGTTAGAGTTTTTAAGGACCTCTCATTCTTGCTTCTTCACCACTTCAGTTATTCTTCTCATAAATTTCTAGCTGGATCAGAAAAGAAAATTCAAAGGAGCATCCAGGTGCTTCCAGAAAATTGTTTGTTCTAATGGACAAAAAACTAACCAAAAAATGTTATCTCATCTTAACCAAAAGCAGGCTCCACACTCTTGTTTGCAGATTAACATATAGTGGCACACATCTTAAACTTTATCATGCTATTAGGTTTGATGGAATAGACATTACTTTCTAGGCTTAGTCCCACTAGAATAATATTACCTCATTTCTTTGAAGTTTTTGGATGGGAGCAGTTATTCACAAAAAATAATTATTACCCAAGAAATGTGAATAACTGATACAGGGGAAGGTGGTATTTTTTTATTTCTAGAGTATAGGGATAAATATTCCCAGACACAGTGATGGCCACTGTTGACTAGCGATTGTTGTGGCTGAATGACAATGGTAATGATTACTTCCATAAGGAATAGTTATCACCCGCACAACCAAACAATATAGCGATTATACCACCCAATTTCTTAGTAATACGTATATCTTATTCCACTCCAACAACCAAAAATTACACCAACATTTCTCTTTACTTCCCAATTGATTTGCTTCAAGTCTAAACCAAGAGTTGAAAAGGCTTCCTAAGACCATGTATAGTAGCAATTATTTTTTGTGCTTATTTTTCAGCATGAGAGTTAGGGAGCTTGTTTAGATTCAGTTGTGTGCACACACCATTACCATTAATTTTTAAAGCTTATCTCAACACTTAGGTCCCTCCACAGTCCACAGTAATGCCTCTTTTCTAAGACTAGATTTAAGAGCTATGCAACAAATCAAGAATCACTGTCACATTATCACAATTGCAAAAGTGTGACAAAAAATTATGCATACTCTCAACACTTGCAGCTTTTAGATATTAAGCAAATTGAAACACCACCCGTTCTACTACACTGACTCAACTGACAGCACTAAATTGACACTTACTAGTTCTCAGTTCTGTTAAGCACCAATAATTGAAAGTAAACAGGCAGTAACAATTGTTCACGAAATTAATTACAACGTAAAACAGTTGGTTCGGAGTCAGTGGAACTAGTTATTAAATATATTCAAGAACATAATCATGTCTCCATATAGGGTTATAATGCACAATCAGCCCCAGAAAAACTTACAACAACAAGAACATGGCAGAATTCCTTCTTTTTGTCTGGTTGGGGAAAACCCAACTTTGAATTTGATGTGGATACATGGTGGTTAATCTTCCAATTCCAAGGCAAGTCATACTAGATAAGCTATCTAGTTTCCTCAAAAATTCCAGTTTGACCAGACGCAAATGATTGATCAGCACCTTAATTTTTTTCCAAATCAGATAAAAAAATCTACGACCATGAGGTATCAACATGATGTTTGGATTTTAAAGTTCTCCAACTACTATAGCATGCTTCTGTTTGGGAATCCTGTGAGGTTGTCAAATTTCTTCTGAAGTACTACATAATGTTGGCATCATCATCTTCAAATAAAAAATGTCCTCCATTAATCCTTCCGCAGCTCCTATTTTGACAAGATTCTAAAGAATAAACTCTCTAGTTTCTTCTTCACAGCTTAACACTCCTCCGCTTCTTTACCCCATAAATTCCAATCAAAATCATTTTCCTATTTCTTCAATCACTTAAACCATGGATGGAAATATCAACAAATATTATACATATCAACCGATATGTATCATTATCAGCGGCCTTAATATCAATATTTCCTAATACCGCGATAATATCGTAATATTTTTTCATATCGGTTGCTACAGCAAATATATTTATTGATATTCAAAATATCACTTCACACATTCCTATTAACTTATGATTCTCAAAAATTTTTCCCATCTGATATACATAATAACAATGCCGATATCTCCAACGTGTCTAATACTGAAATGACCATGACCGATATTGATACCAATATTGATATTTTCCTCCATGGCTTAAACATAACTTTTTTTGTGTGTGTGTGTGGATATTATCACCCTCATGAAAAGTCCTCCCATAATCATATAGAAAATTTATAAAGAATTATTAGAGAAAAAGTGGCTATTACAGTGTTACCAGAGCAATATATTCCGGCAATAGCCTTACATATTGTCCTCTGCTATGACAGAGCATGCTGCTCTGCCAACAATTTATAAAACAATAAGTTATTCACGTTCAGCAAGAATGTGGGGCTTGGATTAAGATCCTAAAGTTAAGATATTTGATATTTAATTTTTGAAGATGATGTTATCTAGTTTAGCCTATATAATGGGCTCTAAGATTTCATAACATCAAATTTAGCCAATCTCTAATAAAATATTTATATTTGTATTTTAACATCCTCTATTAATCATCTCTAACAAAACCAATCAAGCTAGTGCTCAATAGTCAATGTCCATCCATCTCTTTTAGCAAAACTGGAAAGGCACCAATGGATCCCTCCATCACATAGGCAGCACAGAAAAACATTGATAGATCTTTAACAATTCATAAACCTAAAAATATCATGTCCAGTCACTGAAAAGTGGTGCATGCCAAACTGTTCACTGCCCAAGCAAGACAGTGGTTGACCAGTGTGATTCTCATCAAAAGAAACAAAGTGTCCTGGAATAAACACAATACAGGCCTCCAGTAAAGTACAAAAAGGTGATTCCCCCAAAATAGTACAAGTAAGCTGGAAGATTCCCAGCTGGGACCACATAATAGTTGGAACATAGTCCAAGAATGTTTTCCTCTGGTCCTTGGTGCATATACATTTTGCAATTCTATATTGAAAAACTTCTTGAAAAGAACCAAAGTGTACTAGCAAAGGGTAATAGCATAAGTGACCAACTTAAAGAGAATTGTATCAGATTGCTGGATATTGTGAAGGTTTTCGTCATTCATACTCTTATTCAAAGACACACAAAAAATACAGTGAAAAGGGGGACATCCAATAACAACAATGGCATTCTTTAAGAAAAGCCGTCTAGCTGTTTTCTTTATATAGTTTATCTAAGGCTATCTCAATATTGAAATTAGAAGTGCTATCATTGAGCTTCAGAAATTCAATATCCTAAGCATAAGGATCAAAGTCATTTGCTACCTACAAGATATCGGAGATGTTCAAGGGTAAAGCCCTTAGTCGTATTAATATGGTCCACAAGTCTTCCAGGAGTAGCTACCAATATGTCCACTGAACTCTGAAATCTCTGTGAATGATCTTCAGGGTCATAACAAACACCCGCCTCATGCTTGGGTCTTCTGATTAGGTTTGATATTTCATCAGCAACTGAAGACTGGCCAACAGCCAAACCAACAGACAAGCCCACAGCTGGTGCAATAGCAGCAAAGACTTCTTTAACCTGAAAATTGGAGGAAGGGGAGATGAACCTTCAAGCGGCATTCAAGAGTCAAACAAAATACAATAAAATCACTAGAATTAGTTTGTTCATTGTTTTTCAATAAAATGAATACTCTAATACTATCATTTCCGGTGTATTTACTGTTATCCTTGACAATATTGTGTTGTTTTTTAGATTACATATTTATATTTTGATGTTTGTGTTTTCTTGGGGTGTGAACGAATACAGGCCCAAAGGCTAAATTTTCAAAAAAAAGGCAGAATAACGAACATAGCACATGTTGGCCCCAGAATCAAGTTTCAGATTATGTTTAAAGGGGGGCTTTTATGCAATTCTTCCCTATAAACGTGTATCCCCTTGAAAATACACAACCTAATTCTTCAAGAGGCAACTTCAACAGTGTTATTTTTGGAGAGCATTGCTTTTTTAGTGTGTGGTTTTTGGAGAGTATTGTTTTGTGAGTGTTGTTTTCAGAGAATTTTTGTTATTATCCGAAAGTTGCAATAGGTGGCTACACATTGAAGGGGAGATGGGATTAAGAGAAAAACGCAAATTTCAGATTGGAAGTAATGGAAAACTAATCTCTTGGTGAAGCTAGTGATGAACTTGCTTGGATGATGGTATTTTAAATTGTATTTAATCGTTGTATTTGTTTTTCAGGTTAATATAATACTAGTTTATCATTCTTCAATTTTAGTAGATCTCTTCTTCTATTTGGAAGATCTTTCATAGGCTCGGTCATGCTTTTATATAGAATTATTGAGGTATTTGATTATGTTCAAAAAAAGATTGTTCATCAGTGTGATTTTCTGCTGCAATACTGCATTAAGTATATTGTCATCTTTGAATCAGTCTAATAAAATGGCAATCCATGGTATCGAAAGAGGACCGTGATTTTCTAGAGTTAAATTTAAATCACATGAGTTCTTGATGTTATACCTTCCCATGAGAGAGATTGATGCTATGAGCTCTAATAAAGTTATTCAATCAATTATACATGAACGGAAATGTGCAGTTCAATGAGGGATTCTTGATGTTTTGCTGCTATTAAATATTAGTTATACCTTTCCATTATATCAATTTGATTCTCAAGTTGCTCTATAATCATTAGTTTTATCACGTTGATTTTCTTCTGTGTTTTGGAGTTCCTTTTAGTGTTTCTATTATCTCCCTGAGCCCAAAGGAATCAACATCCCATTTTATGCTATGATAGTCGTGTTATACTTCAGGCATAATCACCACATTAGGAAAACAACATAAGAGACTTACACACAAGACACTCCTAACCAGTATGGTCACCAAAGCTAAGAACATTTATGCAAGCAACAGCCCAAACTCTTAAGATAAAAAGCAAACTGATGTGTTTCAGACTTCTTAAACAAGGATGAAGTCTATTTGGCCCCTCTCCACTCACTAAATGCCCTGAGTTTTTGCATGAATTGAGGAGATTTTGGCTGGCAAGTGAGAGGAGCTATCCACTTGTAGAGATGAAGGTGAGAAGCAGAGTTTTGCAGAGGATGAAGAGCAGGGTAACACTATTGGCTCAATTTTCTGTGGGCCTCAGCCTGATCCTGAAAGGTTGAAAGTTCAGAATTGCTTCTGCTTCAAATTGGGGATGTGAAATTGATTCCGATGGTTTGGTAGGGGGTGGGGGTGCACTGGTGATTATGATACTTCCGGAGGGTTACAGAACCACAGATGCTGGGGTTGTGGGTGTTAATAGTGTAAAGGGAATGTGATTGTGGATGTTGTGACCGTTTATCATGTAGATGCAAGCTTTTCTAGAAATGATAAAAGTTTCCCAATACAAAGCCTTCAAGCAGAATTTGAGTGCCAATTGATCAAAGCAAATTGGGAATGTATTCCACCTTATTTCATCAAAGGGGACGTTTAACCATCAAAACACACAGCCATTATTCTCATAATTTCTCCTGCAACAGGAATGAATGGTTGAAAATTTCCTGATATTTAATGCTCGTAATTAAAGCCTGATGTGGTAGACTGCATCGCCTAGCTACCTGCACTGATAATTCTGAAACTTCAACCATCGTTCTTATATTTTTAAAGGCAGCCGTCTTGAATCATCTTGCCCTAGCTACTAAAACAATATCCACAAGCCACAAACTCTGCAGCTCCCTCCACTTTTCAACTCAATTTATTTTTCTCCCGTTCCTTTTCTTTCACGGACCCATTAGCATAGCTTCTTTCCATCAACCTGATCCACTACCTCAAAGTTTAAGTGCTCTCTACCACCTTAAGGGGATATTACAACTACCAACTGAGAATCAATGATGACATACTTTTAATTGATTCAAGGATAGCCACCAAACAAAACCACATCCAAATAGATGGAGCTAAATGACCGTCTTCAATCTATATCCTTCTGACTTCATAAATGGACAAAGAGACCAAAGTTCCATTTTCTCATCTCGTTATCCTTGCCCCACAGGATGTTGCAATCCAAAAGCTGCCACAGCCCGAGGTGGAAAACCTCATCATAGTGGTTGTGAGCCTTGTCATAATATCAGAAGCAACAAATCTTGCTAGTGAAAGAAATGCATAGCGAATCACGAGTTGAGAGATGGAATTGGAAATTAATTGACCTTGCACAATTGGCGATCAAACAAGGGAATATCTAAAATTTTTCTTTCAATTGTGACAAAAACATAAGGAACCTGAAAAAATTGCAGGTAAAGGAATCAGTCAGTGGTGAAGCATTAATTGTGGTTTATACTTCAAATGATAAGACGTAGACTGAACAGCTAGAAAGAGGTACCACATTGACTCCGATGACGCCATCAAAGAGTCAGGGTACCCTCTCCTTTTTTTGGTTGCCAACACATGAACCAATTCCTCCTAAATCATCATCCTATAATTGCAAATGTCATGCTCCACCTCAGAGTTTGCAAGGCACCAATTTCTTGTTCTTCTGACACAAATCTAGCTAGTCTAAAAGGAGCTCTCATTTTTCCCCAAAATGACTTTAACAAAAATAAATAGAGCATCCCCTACATCTACAAGAGCACATAGCTCCCCACTCCATACATGTGGAGAAAGTTCATTTAGTCCGAGCAACCCAAGTCTGTTCTAATGCTCCAAACTGTTATGCCTTCCATATTGAGACTACCCTTCCCAAAATCTAGTGGGCCACATCAACAAACAGAATAACACAAACCAAGAACCATAATATTTCGTTTTTCTACACCAAAAGTTAAATTCAACCACATTATAAGAGAAACAGTTGAGATAGGATGTAGACAAAGAAGGATAGGTCACCCTAAGGAAACCCGTAGCTTAAAAAGAAATGACTCATAACTAAGCTTCATCTAAGAAACTACAAAGCTATTGAAAGCCTCGCCTTTCAACCTCAATAATAATGATTACAAACACCCTATTCTCTTAACCACCAAGATTTAGGGAAAGGATTGAATACTAACTGGAAAAACTTTTTGCCTAGAATTAGAAATCACCATCTTGATCCTAAGCAAGAACCAAAATAGGAAGTCCGTGACCGAGAACTTCCACCACCACAAGCACAACAAACTTCCATGTTTTCTCACAAAACGTTACATGGACACTCTGTGGGGGCTAAAGTGTCAATGTCCAACATGTAATAAACACCGAGACGCCCCAACATGTGTTGGACATGTTCTAACATGTCCAAACTTTTATAATTTTTTTTGGAATTCCGACACTTTCTGACACAGTTAGATACGTTTTGGACATGCTTTAAATACATTTTGAACACACTTGGACATGTTCTGAACATGTTTTCATTCAAAATTTTCGCTTATATTTGATATCTTTTAACTTACAATGTATCAAGTAGTATAATTAAAATATAAATATTTATTAATATATTAAAATTTTGCTATATTAATTTTTGCCTTAAATTGCTAATTTATATAATTAATAATATTATTATTCTACTATAATATCTTGTTAAAAATTTTATAAAATAACTCATTTATATTAATTCAATTGCATACTTTCATATGAATTTTTTTCGGGTGAAGAATCAAGAAATATGCATATTTATTGCAAATTTGGTATAAAATAATTTTGTTTATCAATTAGAAAAATAATAATAAATTATAATTACGCATCCCTAACGTGTCATTAATTTCTCAAAAAATAGCGTATCGGCGTGACAATGTCGTGTCATTTCTATGTCAACATTCGGAGGTTACCCAAATTGGTGTCCCCTAAAGATTCCTCTTTGGTCAAGCAACAATCACCCAAGGACAAACTCTTTTGTTTAGATCAATGATCAAATATCAAAATAATCAATCCAAACTTAGCAGTTCACAACCTCCAAACTTCTCAACTGTTAGATTAATCATTCCACTGGAGATTTATGTCACCTTGTCCTATCATCTATCATTTAAAATTTTCAAATTCACATGGCCTCCCCTCATATTTAATCAAATTTCCACAACAAGAGATAGCATCAAACCAAAAGATAGCATAGTTGTAAGTTTCCCAAAACAACATCACAAGCTGAATTCTGCTTCATATTTCAAATTGGCCAACAAAGCACTGGTTTGTAGTGGTAACACATCCAGTAAGTAGTGGGTATTTTCAATTTAAACAGATGTAAGTTGCACTTCGGGCTCAAATGACTTAAGGTTGCACCAAAAGTTCATCATAGCACGAATTCAGAAAATTGGGGGGGGGGGGAATTAATATAGGCCATTTTTCGACAGATAAAGGCTAAGTCTTATCAATCATCATCATCAATATGATGATTCAAGATGTTCACAAAAACCATAAATAGGTGAAAACAGGCAGCAAACATTAACAAAATTCAGGCCATCAGCATAGTGCTGAATATATAGAAAATTTTGATTAATACAGTCAGTTCTTTATCAACAAGAAAGAAATTTTCATTGAGTAATATATCCTTTTTTTTTGGGGGGGGGGAGGGGAGGTAAGTAATACATCCAGTTATGCCTCCCTGAAATAAGTGTCCATAGTAATCAATTGGTTACCACAGAAATTGGCCAATTGCATGCACTCCTCTGGGAATCAGTGAGGAAAACATGACTTAGAAAAATGGTATTCTGAAGAACATGGGGGAGAACTACTGGCAGAAAAAAATAGCACACAAATAAAGAGGGATCAATAATCCAATGAAGATTTAACCTGCAAGGCTAAATCACGAGTGGGCAAGACCACCAAGGCTCGTAGACATTTCACAGCAGGATTTGACAGCATTTGCACCATTGGCAGAGCATAAGCAATAGTTTTCCCACTTCCAGTTGGCGAATTTATACAAAGGTCTCGCTCAAAAGCACCAGGTCCAATTGTCTCCTGCCAAACTGCTACTTGCACGGGAAAGAGTGAAGAGATGCCCATATTCTTCAAAGCCTCCTCCAGCCTGAAAAAATATACAGATGAATGGATATATAAATGGGCTACTGGGATAGAGTGGTTTCAATCAAATCAGCAAAACAACAATTTGAAGTATTCACGGACAAAGAATAGATGTTCACATCCAGTACAACAAACACTTAGATTGTCTGGTTTTGAGATTCAATAAAAATGCATGATTGAGCAAAGGTTACAGTAAATATGAAATTGGAAGGAATCTTGAACTCAATAATTCAGAGTGTTCCCAGACCAGAGCAAGTCATTGTCCAATAAGAGCACAAAGTATTTAAGTTTAGCAAAATATAACTTGGAGAGTTCACCAAAAGGGTAAGATTGAGTTCTATCCTGAGCAGCACGATGTGTTGTTCCTTAGGAAAAAAGAACACCGAGAAAAGCGGTTTATAACTGTGGTGCAAGCTCAAACTAATGAATCAGAGCAATAAAGGGTTCCAAAAAACAATTTCAATCTTTCTGCTATACATATGGAAAGGAAAACATATTTTTATTTTAAAAATGGCTGCACAATGGATTCATCAAAAACTAGGTTATCCGATTAGTAATTCTACTTCATATATAACCGACATTATTTTCTGATCTTCAATTGCTAGTAGTGAAATTCGGTTTGCAAACTTTTGGATTAGCGGCAGAATAACAGGTCTTTTTTTCTGGAATTAGCGACTAAATTTGATACAAAAGTAAAAGCCAATTTTTCCCAAGCTTCCTGAACAAGTCCTCCACTCTAAAGCAAAGCTACGCTAGAGATTAGTTTCTATTGAATATAACAGCTTTTGTTTACTTCTCAGGAATCACAAGTCAGTTTTCGAATCAGCTTCAGAACTATACTATTTTCCACGGAATATTTTCTCCGCCCTATAAAATGGATACCGATTTACAACTTATGTATAGAAGCAAAAAAAAAAAAGTAACATACATTCTCTCAGCAACTACAATTCGAAACACGAAGCGGAATCAGAAAGAGTTGCATGGTCATCATTACAATTATACTGTGGAGAATATAAATATAACCACCTTTTAGTCACTTCAGAAGCAAAACTCGCTAACAGAGGATTGTTATGATAGGTACCTGGAGTCGAGGCTTGGGAGAAGATTGAGGGGGCATTCTTCGAAGAGACTGATATCTACGGGGCTTCTCATCCATGGCAGCACTGGCATGCTCTTTCGCTTTGGTTCGGCCATCGATCAGAGGAGCAGAGAAAGAGAGGAGAAGCGGGTAATCGTTCGAGCCGTGGCCTTTTTTAAGCTTGAGGTATTTATTCTGTATTATATATATATATATATATATATATATATATTCTCTCTTTCCTTTTACAGTTTCGAATAAAAAAAAAGCAAAAAAAAATACATATGTTTTATTTGTCTGTATTAAAAACATATAAATTTCTAACATATTTATTAAAATCCATGTATTAAAGAAATTTTCTAACATTACCTTAAAAAAATTTTTAAAAAATATTATTTATTCTACCGATATAAAATTAAATATTATTAAATGACCCAAATATTATATAATTATTAAATTATATAACCTAAAAATTATATTTAAAAATAACTCTAAATATCAATAATTACTTAATTTTAAATTATATATAAGAAAAAAATATTTTAACTGAAAATCAAAATATCAAAAACTAACTCTCAGAATCTAAAATTAAATTTAAGTACGACCATCATAACAATATTATCAGATGAAATATAATATTAACCAAAATCACCAAAATTTAATAACTAAAGCTATTAATTTATTCCAACCAATATATTAAAATACTTAGATATTTCTAGGCAGACTTTCTTTAAATTTTTATATTCTACAAGTTTATTTGAACTCTTTAATTTAAAATATTAGCAAGAATAAATATGATAATAGATATTGATGGGTACAGCAGTATATGGGTTAATTCTTATGCACACAAAAAAAAATTCATTGAAATTTGAGTTATTACAATTGACACATAAAGAAAAACTATTCTTGATTAACGGTTTACAACTATGTGTAACAGACTGAACCGGCAGTAACGGGTCAAACTGACTATGATGGATCAAACCGACAAAAACGGATAAAGACGGTTGCAACTGATCTGAAGTTAATAATGATCGGTTAGGAAGAGAGGAAAAAAATGTTTATAAAAGGGAAAAGGTTTTCCCTAAGAAATGGAGAATTTTTTATTCTTGGAAAAGATGATGATCAGTAACATTGTGATGTTCAAATTTAAGATTTTTATTATTTAATGCTTAATTTATTTTTTCATGGTCTTAGCATTAAATATGTTTCTTTAGATCTTAAATCTTAAGTCGCATCAGGTATAATGCTCAATAAGGTATGGATATATTTTCATATGTTGACATATTTAGAACAAAATATGTTTGAATTCTATTATGATCAAAATTTTAAAAAGTCAAAAACATTAATTTTTAAATATATCTTGAAAAATTCAAAATTAATAATCATATAGGCCAAAATCTATACATTCATTATTAAATATGCCAAAACTATATAACTATATAAATTATACAAAAATCATATCAACATATAAAATTAATAATCGATGATGACCTAGCTAACAAATGATAAATATTAAATTTAAGATTATGATTATTTTAATACAGCCAAAAATCATATGCCACTATTTTATGATTCGTGAATAGGTTGTCTATGTATAATACATAATGACGGGATAGAACACCACTTTCTGACACTTGATTTATTAATAATATACTAAGATAAATTTAAATATATTTCATAAAATTTTTATAATAATTTATAATTAATCAAACTAAAAATTATACCCAAATATAATATTTTTAAATTTTTTTATATAGTAGAGAAAAAAAATTCCTTTATCAATTTTTATATAGAGATTTCATTCATATTTATTTAACTATGTAACATTCAATAAAAATTATGAACATACAGAAATGTTAATGTATAATTTAAAAATATGTATAAACTTTCAATGTGTAGTATAAAGACATGCAAAAATTATGTTGTAGAAATTATAGGGAGTTAATATAGTTTTTATAAAGTTTTTAATATTTTCTTGCAAATATAAAATATATAAAAACATTAAAGCTAATAATTCAAAACTTAAACATAGTTTATATAATTGTTTTCAAATATAACACATGTTAGACATTTATGTGGCCAAAACAACCACAAAAGTGGAATTAAGAATCGATTAATTTATACCTCCGGCCATTTATGCTCTGTTTTCCGAAGATCGATTCGGACCGGCTCCGTGCTTCTGGACACTCCTTCACTCGTTTAGATGGTGTATTACTTGAGTTGGATGCCAGGGACAAAGCCAGAAGTCTCAATTTATAGGCGAAACCATCACCCGCCTCAACCGAGCGTTTTGAGCTCGAACCGGTCAAAATTGATTAATTAACTTAATGGGAGAGTTATCACCACTTAATGGACCACAAATATTTCAGCAATTAACAGAGTTAAACGCCAAATGATTACAAAATCATCGAGAAAGATGAAACGAACGATTTTGCTCTGCCGCTCGAAAACGACTTTCTGAAGCCGGTTGCGTTCGCGGCTTGGTGGCTCGTGGGCCGGCTCAAGGCTGGCTCAGCGGCTTGGGCCGGCTCACCATTTTGGGCTGAAGCCCACAATGGGTCCATCCAAAGTTATCCCTTGTCCACCCGTGATAAAAGGGATACCCTTCGGGTTTTCACCCGTTTTTTATATAATTTTTAATAATATAATATCTTATCTATTTATTAATATTAATAAATTAATAAAAATATATAGATAAATAAGTATCGGATCTAATGGATTTGTCACCCATGAATCAACCTAAATACAAAAACCTACGGTAAAAAGGTCGTCCGAAAGTTACAATTCAAGAGAATGCCACTGCAGCTCAAGATCCAAGATCGCATAATCTAATATCACCCATCGAGGCATAAGACGGCACAGCAGCCAGCCATGAACGACCCTATTAGGGCAACCCACAATCTTTTTTCCGTATGCTGAGGAAACTTACCATAACTGGTCTGCACAAGTTTGGAAGATATTTTAAAAATATTCACCCACGATTAGCACGATCTTTTCCAAAGTGGCAACCGTCATATCGGGCACCTCTCATGATTATATCAGAAAAGAAAAGAATCCTCTTTACTAATGATGGTTGCCATAATAGACACTTACGATCACATAATCGTTCCCGAAAATGAAACTACCATTGATAACTACACATGATTATCTACACAGTACAATAATCCCGTGCAAACAGTCGTCGACCAGCCTGGGTTCCCAGGGGCCTAAACTCTATAAATATCTGTTTGCTCTCACAAACAAATGGAGGAGAGAGAAAATAATACTACAGATCCCATCCATGAAGCCCTACTTAGTTCATCCAGGAGGCCTGCATATTTGTCATCCCGCGAGAAGGCTTACCCTCCGGTCCCTCCAGGAGGTGCCGCCCAAGGAATCCAGCCCTTTGTCCAACAGCTTCCCTCTATTTAGAAAACCTGCCCTCTATCAAGAGGCCTACCCTCCAACCCAAGAGGCCATCTAGGAGGCCTACCCTCCATCCCATGATGTAATCTAAGAGGCCTACCTTCTATCTATGGGTCTTTTCCTCCATTTAGGAAGTCAACCATTCTCCCAGGAAGCCTGCCTTCCATACCGTCAACCACCACTCAGTCGAGCACATCTCAAAAATGCCCATTAGTCGGGTGCACCTCAAAGATG
>JAOVVI020001286.1:0-25118 GCA_028571085.2 Nepenthes alata | reverse complement strand
TCTAAATCAATAATCAGACGACAGAATAGGTGCACTTCATGTACTAGCTCAATCAATCCAAATATCTTTCAAATTTTTATAATATTTACTTAATTTTTGTTACATCAAAATTACCTAAATTAATAAATTATCCCAATTAAACTGGATAAATATGAATAGTACGGGCGATTATTGATGTCGAACATGAAATGGCTTCTCTTGCATAGAACGGTGAAGGATATTAAGTTTGTAGTGTCTCATATTGTATCTTATCGATCTACGCCAATGGAGTGAGTTGGAATACCCATGTGGGTAAATAAGATCTCAAGACTATCTAGTTCAAAAAATTAGCCCAACTAAGTAAGTTTAATCTTATTGACGAACCAACATGTCATCGATTTAACTACCTAATATGAAAAAACTAAAGTGAATGACATATCTTCTGCCTAAGCCCGATGGAGACATTGTAATTGAGTCTCAACTTAGCTAAAATGTTAACGTACTTATCTTTTCAAGGTAGTTTGAAAAATATAAGTGAGATTGTCATAAAAAATGAATAAATATTATGACGATGAAAATGACTATATTGCACATAATTGGCCAGTGAAAATTTAGGTATATCAGATAGAATATCAGTCCCCTCAATAAAAACTATATATATAGTCAAGAATGGTGGCCCAACCAAGAGAAAATATGTAAATAATAGCTGCACAAATAGCTTCTTCTTGGACAGATATGATTCTCTAGAAAAAGAAGGCAAAAATCAAGAAACAGTAAAAAAGTCAATTCTGACAATCTTTTGAGCTACATAAAAAATTCAACACTCTAACTATTGGATTTAGTAGACTCAGATGAACCCTTATTATTGAATTAATTTGAACTGAATCTCTTTTAAAGACACTTGCAACTTACAAGGATGTTCACGTATATAGAAATTTATATGGCAAGAAACATTCCACAAGAATAGAGGAGTTGAGAGGGAGTCATTAATCACAATTAAAAGGAACACCATCTTCCTAGCAATGAAAAGTCATGCAATGGGAAAGGCTTGTCATCAAAACTAGGAGTTGTGACAAGAAGCACAGATAGATATTTTATTTCATGTCTACTTAGATATTGCGAGTGAGTAGAAGATAGAATAGACATCTCACCATCTATAATTCTCTAATATGTATTTTTTCTAACTTGAGCAAATACTGTTTGAAGCGTCCGAGGGGTTCATCTGGGAGAATTAGCCAGGCTAGCAAATCTAAAATCTTGCTCAGTGGACATTCGAGCAATTACAATGATGGCTTTCTGAATCTGTTCCTTAGTCTTTGTAGCAGCAGCCTTTGATTATCTCAACATATCAAATTTTAAATAAAATTTTAAAATTATTTTATTTTTAATGTCAGGATATTCCTTTAAATTGATTAAAACAACATATCAAATAAAATATTTGACTTTGACAATAAATAATATAACATCAAATCTTTATAATATATATGTATAAAATAAATATATAAGTTGACACGAAGCTTAATGTTGAAACTAGCAATGGCCAACTACAAAAGCATCATCCACATGTATACATATCCTATGCTTATTATTACCTTTAAACTAATTAGTTTTCAAAAAGCCAAAAAATAGCAAATATAGTTTCCAAATTATATAACTTAGATAATTATTCTAACTATTAGAACATTAGAAACTTTTATAACTACCTTTAAAAAATGCTCGAATGTAAATGCCTCAATGACATAACCAAGACGGGAAGCTTATAATCTATGAGCTCCAATGACGTAAGGACGATCGTCTATTTTACTAATAGAATTTGGGTTAGTAAATTCTTTCCTGTCAATTATTCCTATCGAGATTTTATCAAAGTTGTGAAAAACACTGAATCGGAGGAGGTTGATTTTCAAGATGAAGTAAAACTCTTAGTGTTTCATTAAAAGTGAGGAGGACTGTGCTCAAGAGTTATGAATTATTTGGATGAGGCCTAACTCTATGATGGTAGTTTTTGAACAACTCTCAGGCCATCTTACATCACAATTACGAGTAATTTGATGTCTTCATCATCCCTTCTACATATCAAACACTTAATACAGTTTAAAAGTTTTTGAAAAGGAAAGCACATGCTATAGTATTACTTTCAAATAATACCAAGTTTCAATAAATACCTCTAAATTTCATCAAGTAATTGATGTGAATGTAATTCAATCAATGAACAGACAAGCCTGAAGGCATTAACTCTAATGAGTCGTGGCTTAGTGGACCATACTAGCACCTAAAGGGGCTTTGTTGGTCATTCAGACAAATTTCGAAACTACAAATGTCAAATTAGTAAAAACAAAGATATGAAAACAAAAAAATTCTTCAAGCAAAAAATTTCTGACTCAATTTTATCCTCATTGTAGTAGATATTAAAATATGTAATGTTCATGTTCAATCCAAACAGCTGTACATTACACAGTAAAATCCACATAACAACTGCATCAGTATATTCAACAAAACCAGTTCAGCAAATTTGTTGTTGCGCTAAAGGGATTATATGCCAAAATTATCCTAAATTTCTCTAAATTTTGCTAATTTGCTTTGAACTTCCTTTTCCTCGGAAGCCCATTCTAAACATCTAAAAAGCTTGCAAATCTATCAATTGCTATTTTGACTTGTCAAAATTATACCACAATTATTCTTAATTAACTTTAATTAGGGTAATAATTTTATTTATCTTGATTAATTTTTTTAATCAAATCTTAATGAGAAAAAAAAAAATCCTGGCTCCTACCTCCACCCTCTGCCAACCACTGCTATACCTTCCCCTTGACTCCCTCCCCCCTCTCTATCTCCCATTACCTTCTTCCCCTTGTATAGGGGTGGGATGCGCGACCCTTTTAGAGTTTGAGCTTGAGTTCAAATTCAACTCATTCACTAAAAACACTAATAGAAATTTAGTATAAGTCTACAAAATTTCTAATAATAAGAGAGGAGAAACAAAATTCACCTAGATTAGGGTTGGGCTAAGATACTCAATAATCAAAGAAATGAAAATCCCTAAAATCTAGTTAGAAAATTTTGAAAATTAGCAAGATTTAGGGTTCCATTTCAAACTCAAAAAATCCATAATAATAAAAAAAAATGATGAGGCGCATCAATGACATACTTACAGGAGCAACGACTTGTGAATCAAAGTGGAGTTGACGACAGCGGCAGCAAAGACTACAACGGCATAGGTATGAGATAACAAGGTGCCTGAGAGGAGAAGAGAAAGGAGAGGAAGAGAAGATGAGTGTGAAGAAAAAAAGTAACCGCGGGAAGCTAAGAGAAGGGATGAGAGGGAAGACTCGGGGGGCGTCCTTCGCCCAAGTAGGGCCCTCCAATCACGACCGGATTTTCCACGCGTATTAAAGGCGTGATTCAACGTGAATTATCTGATTTTAAATTTAATTGGATGGTCCATACACATTTAACCCGTCTTATAATTATAGTTATTTGATTTTAAAATTAATTAGATGGCTGAGATTAACTCTTGCCTGACAAAATCTTGACCGTCCATTCTGCCTAATCTGACGGCTAACAAATGAGTGCACAGTAATCCTATTTTTAAATTTTTATAACTTTAACTAATAAAATTTACTCGCCCTGATCCACAAAAATAAATAATTATACATTGATTACATTCTAAAAAAAAGAAGGATAAAATACGATAAGTTAACTGTACTCCAAAAGCACATTCGATCATGTTTATATTTACGCATCCTCATCATACTCATATATTCATTTTTTTCTTTATTTTACATATATATTGTTATTATCTTTGATAACGCTACATTTGCTGAGTATTTAGCTCACCCTTACTGCCTCTCATTATCTCCAGATTAGCACAGTTCTAATATTCTTGACGGAACGAAATAGAAACTAGAAGTGGACTAGGCTTTGGACTTGGAAGACCATATTGGAGGACTTATACTTTTGAGTTTTATAGATTATAGTTGATTGTATATATATTGATATTTTAGTTGAGTTTACCAATGTATATTGTATAAAATGATTGATGATCAAATAGTTTTATTTCCGTTATCGTTTGAATTTATATATATTTTCGAAGGTTATTGTGGTTTATAATAGGTATCTAGTGGCATTTCTCTTTGGCCGATATTGTATTTAGATACACAACGTTGGAGCCACAACTAAGTAGTGGCGTTTGTATCCTGTGTAGTTTTGTGTATTGTTGTTGTATGTTGTCGCATGTTAAAAATTTTGGATGTATTTTATATTTTGTAGGAGATTGTATAAATTTTTGTATCAGCACGAAGGCCGCATTATAGACAAAATTTTGTCAAATTTTTGGTAAGAAAATACAGACTGTCACATATAATAATGGAATTGTTAAAATATAAAATAAAAGTTTCATCTACACATTCATTTTTTTTCTATTTTATTAGAACCCTTGATTGTGCTACCTGCCAAATTATTTTCCTTTTATATTTTTTTTCAAGTGCTAAAATAATTATTCAATAAATTAGATATTTAATTGATAAATTTAAAATAAAAAATGTATACTTAATATTTTTTCAGATAATCAATCCTCAAAAATTGTTAAGTCAAAATAATTACAATATAATTAGAAGACATTATACAAAACGTAAAAGATAAGAAGATTCACTGTAGTTATTTGAATTCGTCATCCTCAAATTGTATTATTTCAAAGTTAAAATAACATATGATAAATAATATAATAATTATAATTATAATCCACTAAAATAAGAAACAATAAAAATTTACTCAGCTAGCAATAGAGGATTGATGACCGTAACCATGAACAATACAGCGCCAGTGGACTCCTCAATAATGAGAAACATTGAAAGATGGTCAGCGACAAAGTCAATTGACAGTGGTTTATATCGCGATGCACCACTCAACATACCAAAGGTAGATACAGCTTCGATTCCTTTTTTATCAGTCTTAATGTATTTTTGTAACATACTTGTGACCATAAAATTGGAATTGTTAACCACACCCATAAGCTCGTTATATTCGAAAGGCAATGTCAAGCCTATATCTTTTATCATAGAAGAGAGTTCACATGGAGGAGAACTTAAATTTTGGGATTGAAAGTGGAGAGATTCTACTGCAATCAAGCTTCATTTGTTCATGATGCAAGCTTTGAAGCTTGATGTTTTCTATGAGATTTGATAGCACATCTTTTTTATCGGAAAGAAACACATTGTGACAAATCGTCTCCAAACCGAAAATCGGCAAAATCTTTTCTATAATACGGCTGTCAAATTGATACAAAACCTGAGAAAAATTCTGGTAAACATAAATAATCCATCAAAATTAAAAGAACAATACACCGAATATCACACATCATCAACACAGGATCCAAAAACCGTCACAGTACATATCATGGCTGCGACATCGGGTCTTTAGACACCTTGTTGGAATCACAGAGATGCCACTAAAATCCTGAAATCCCATCAAGAGACCTATAAAAATATTTCATAATAAAAAATATTCCATCCCTCTAAGTACAACCTACAACTTACGTCACAAAAGAATTGTACATATGCATTCCTCTAAAAAAAAATACAAAAGAGAAGGCCCAAAACACATCGTATAACATTTCTAGCCCTAAGATCTAGCTTTGATCCTTCACTCTTACTCGTCGAGTAAGAACTCATGCTGATCATCTGAGGGATTATAAAAATAGTAAGAAGTGAGCCAAATACTCAATAATGTATAATTATATCAAAAGACATGTAAATTTTATATTCAAACATAGCAATATATATGAAGGGATAATGACAATGAAAAATCATGAAACATGGATAACAAAACAATGCCTTTACAAAATCATTCGATTTTCCTTGGTTACTTCATAGTTTCTTATCCAAACGTTTACATGGAAAACTTATCATTGTTTGAAGATTATGGCCAATAGGCCTTACTGACTAAATGAGTAGTCAATCGTAACCTAAATTGTGTTTATTCCTACACAATTAAAAGCCTTCTCCTCCTATTCAAGACCCAAATGCGAGCCATCTACATATAATCTCTATAGTTGGGGCCATAGTCGTAATGCAGATTCCTTAATAGACAACGATCTTACACCATAATATACTAAAGTATGATAAAATATACTATCTGATCAATATTCATTGATCCAATTTCTTAATTCTTAGTTCCTTAAAAAATTCTGCTCTTAAGTCTATAAATTCCTTGATTCTCACTCTTGGAGAATAGTTCAAAAGCCTTAGTTCTTAACTTAATCAGAGAATATCCCTCTTTGGTCTTTTTTTTCTTGAGCTTATACATTTTGCTTTTTCATAGAAGCTGAGGCCTTTACATGGTCATCAATACATGCACAATTTAACTTGAAGCATACAAAAATTAATGAAATTCTTACTACATTATGCCAAACCTAACTTTAAAACTTTCGAATTACAATATCCTTCATAATTAGTTCATATATAGTTTTTGGAACATGTAAAAGTAACAAATTCATAATACATGCAATTAGTGCCAAATAATCACGTTCACAAGCATGGGTCCCGATTTTCTAAAGTCATATCATGTATAAATTCCAAGTCAATGAGTAAAATTGTGCAGAACGTGGGTTAGGGTTTTGTTAGAGGCAATTTCATTTATAACTTGAAAATCGGGCACCCATCCTGGAAAATCATCATGCCCAAGTGTAATAATTAAGTATCTAAGGCCAAATCATATATAAAATCCGAAATAAACGGGTAAAATGGACCGAGCATGGGTTAGGTTTTCGGATGCGAAAAACCACCCAAATCTCACAAATCATATATGAAATCAATATATTTTCCTACTTAGATCGTGGGTATTCTAAAATATAAATTTAATCGGGTATCAAAATAAGGATACCTAAAGAGAACAGAACGAAAGCGCAAAAAAATAAAAGAGAAAGGTATGAATGTACTTGCCTCCGAACCCGAAACAAACTTGGAAGCTTTAAAGTCCCCTTCTTCTTCTTCTCCTTCGAGCCCTCACTCTCTCCTCTCTCTCAGAAATCATGCAAAATGGCAGAAAAGAAATTGTGTGCCCTTTTATAGCTATAGTGGGCTCGAGCGCCACAGCACCCCAAAGACACCGCTTGAGCGTGCGTCATGTGAGCTATTCTGCCAAAATTACTCCATGATCACCTGGAGCGGTCCTCGGGTGTGAGCTTCTGCTAAATACGCCTTCGAAGCGCCTCGGGTGAGGCTTAGGCGTGGCCTTATGGTCGAACGTGCCTCGAGCGGTCCTTGGACGCAGGGCCTCCTACATGCCAAAAAGCTTTTGAACCAAATATCCACATACATTAAACCTAATCTCACTTACATTAACTTAATTACACCTTAATTAGCACGCTGGGAAACCGGGACCTCGCACATGCACATTAAGAAGCATCTCTTGTTGGCCATTAATAGCAGTAGCAAGACTATTTGCACCTATACCATTTTGTAACATATTTTAAGAACCTTATAGTCGTCTATTTGATTCGTGAAAGGTACTTGAACTATTTGTCCACTAAGAAGTTGGAAGTCTTCTTCTCGTGTTTCTAACACATCAAAAGGGGTTTCCAAATTCCCTCTGAGATATAATGTATTGGATATGGCCGAAATAGTGTATCTCTTTGAAAAAAATCTTTAATCAATCCTTTAGTTACTTTCTTAACCCACGAGTTAATTCGTTCCGCCGCTGCTTGCTAAAGTGTCAATAAGCATGTACCATACCAATAAATATCAAAATGGTCTACGAGTGAATTATTTAATTATATAAATATCAATAATTTAAAGGTGAGAACTAAAAATTTATATGTGAAAGATCTAATCCAAGTATTAATATCAAATGTATAGTTTGATTTCACATAAAGCCATTCGCAGTATAAGTAAACAATAATTTAAGTAGTAATGTCAAATGCATGTAAAGCCTTCTGCAATAGAAGTAAACAATAAATTGATATTGTGGGCCGTGCTGAGGATAGAGATGATGGTTAAAGAGTATTATACTTTTTAATTTTGTTTCCTTCAAAGTAATTTTTATTAAATACAAATCAATAATTAGATGATAACAAAAAATAAGCATAAATGCATGAATTATGTTATAAATGGGTCCAATAAAGAATTACAATATTTTAAATCTATCATATATTACCTTATTTTTTATATGTCACGTCTAATATATTGTATAGTTTTTAACAAATATTTGAATTTTCTTAAAATTATTATTTTCGTTTCCAGGTATTTGAAATAGATTCATTCTTATTTTGAATAAAATATTTCGGATTACAGTGAGACTAATAATTTTCACATATTAATAATATCATATTTATACTAAAAATTGAAAGTGTTAGCATTTTTTTATTAAAGAAACCTAAAAAATATAAATCGGAGTCTACATAGTTGACACTTTACTTATCATCCTGACCATGACTTTAATTATTGCTATAATAAAAATATTATTATATTTTTAGAACTCTTAGTAAACAAAGATATGTTGATTTTAATATTAATTTAAAGAGATTCAATATTAATGTTAAAGTTCTGTAAACTTTTTGATATCATAAATATCTATTTTATCATTTTTATCGAAATAATTTTTATTTTAATATTTTAGACATGTTGATCAACTCAAAAAAATTTTAGACTATTAAAGTGAAATTCTCTAACCAATAGAAATTTTATATTTTTATATGTTATCTTTGTAATTTTAGTAAAATGAAATATTATGATATTCTAAAGATACTGTTATAATTTTATTTTTCACAATTATGATTTAACTGTTTGAGTAAAAAAATATTTAATGTTTGTTTGCTTAAGTCCTAAATTTGTAAATTTTTTTCACGTCAAATTTAACATCATATGCTATTATTACTTAATATTAATCCATGAAAATTATCTCATTTCACATACTGCAAATTTAATAATTTATTCATTAAATAATTAACAGATACCATCCTATACAATTTATATATTATATTAGATAAGTTTTTTTTTTAAATTAGCAAGATCTTTGATAAAAAGAAAAATACTTTTAAGGTTAAGGAATCAATCCTCTTTTTACCATAAAAAAGATAAAATTATTTATAACATTTTGGGAATAAAAGGATATAATTTTCTATATAATATAAGGGTTGTTTTTTCTTTTAATATATAAGAAGTTTAACTTCCTTCTTATTATTATAAGACTAAAAAAACTTCTCATCCATAGTAAAACCCAACTTTATTCTTTCATAAAATTTTAACAACTCTTGAAAGAAAAAGAGATAATGATGAATGAATAAAAATTGATTCTAAATTTTTGAAAAAAAAAATACTTTAGACATAGATTCAAATATATTTATTATATTAGTTTTCACATTATAGTGTTATAAAATAACATAATAATTCTAATAATCCGTAAAAATTATTATAATTTATAAAATTTTATCTGAGATATTCCCATAAAATTTACCAGTAATCAACAAGAAAATAATTATATTTTAAAATTTTTCGTGTGAAATGTTAAAAAGCTTAAAGAATATAACCATATACGCAAGTTTATTATTACTAATTTGGTGAAGCAAAGTAATAATTATATTTTGATGTAATTTTATATTATTTTAATTTTTCAAAATGTAGTTATTTGAAAAGCTATATATTTGTTATTGCAAGATTTCACACCAATATCATATATAGATATTTTTTATATTATAGAGCAAAAGATATAATAAAGATTGAAAATATTATTTTTGGATGGAAAATACTAAAACAATCCCTAATATTTTTAAAATATTATTCTCGATATTAATTTTCAGATTTACTCTTAATTCTTAATTTATAGTAAATCCAATTATTTTATTTTATTCTTTTTTTACGATGTCCGGTTATATCACAATTTTCATTACCACCATTTAATTTGAGTTGGAAAAACTAAAATTACCCCAAACTTTTTAAAAATATTATTCTTAATTTTGATTATTTCTCTTAATTTTTTTTAACAATTTCCTATGACAATAAAATTTGCATAGCTACCCCAAATTTCTAAATTTTAGAATATTATGGATTTGGCTATAATTTCTCTAATTATTATTTTCTAACTCATTATTTTTCTCATATATGCAGCTGCCAAGTATATATCAATAAATCAACTAAGAATTCTTTACAAAATTTTAAAATCAATTACAAAATTAAAATTAAATATTTGAATGATAAAACTAGACACCATGATAGTATAATTTTCTTATTTATTTAAAAGTTTCAAGATAATTAACCCTCATAATAATAAAGCTAAAATAGCTATAAAATTACCAGAAATTGCCCTATAATCGGAGAAAAATTATTTACATCATAAAATTAGAATGTAACGGAGAGAGAGAGAGAGTAATTAGCATTGATCCAGAAATATTTTATTGAAAAGTTAACAAGGCAAATCATAGATAATATAATAACCAAAAATATAATATGCTAGAACAAGAAATATTAAAATTTTAACTAGTTGGTGGTGGAGGATTGATGATCGTACCAATGAATAATATACAACCAGTAAATTCTTCCCTAATGATGAACATAAAAGGATGGTCAGCGACAAACTCAACCGACGGTGGCATATAAGGCGATGCACCAGCAATCATACCAATGGCACATGCAGCTTCAGTTCCTTTTTCATTAGTTTCAATGTATAACTTCTGAAATATACTTGTAACTTCAAAATTAGAACCGTAAACCATTCCCGTAAGCTCATTATTATGCTCAAATGGTAATGTCAGCCCCAACTTTTTCATTGTATTAGAAAGTTCGCACCCACAAGAGAACTTAAATTTCGGAATCGAAAGCGGACAGATTCTAACCGTATCAAGTTTCATTTGTTCATTAAACAAGTTTTGAAACTTGATGTTTTCTATGAGATTCGATAGCCCATCTTTTTCATCGGGAAGAAACACGTACATGGAAAAGCATCTCTTTTGTTGACCATTAATGCCAGTAGCAAAACTATTTTCACCTGTACCATTTTTGTAACACATTTTAAGAACCTTATAACCTTCAAATGATCCAAAACCATGGTAATCGCCTAGTTGATTCATGAAAGGTGCTTGAGCTATTTGTCCACTAAGAAGTTGGAAGTCTTCATTTCGTGTTTTTGAAGCATCAAAAGGGATTTTTCAATCTCCTTTGAAGTATAATGCATTGGATATGACTGAAATAGTATCTTTCGGAATAGAGCCACTTGCCCACAAGTTAATTCTCTCCTCTACTACCTGTCAAAGTGTCAATAAGTGTGTACCAAATCAATAAATAATAGAATGATCCATGAGTGAATTATTTAATTATGTAAATATCAACAATTTAAAAAAGAGAACAAATAATTTATTCGTAGCTGTCATTTTTTATTATTTAATTTGATTCGATAATCAATACTTTTATAAGACAATGAGAAAGATCTGATCCAAGTATATAATAGACCTACACATAAAAGACTTGATTCTTATCGTATTCTTTTCTATCAAATCTTTTTTTTAAGAAGTTATGATTATTTAGTTATTTATAATGGTTCCTTAAAAATAATTAAAAAATCATGTCAAACCTCTCTTCTTTTGATGAGGATATCATGCCCTCATAGCAAGATCCTCACCTTTCAATACCCTAACCTTCCATCTCTCTCTTTTTCTCTACTCTCACTGCGAAACGCAAACGCAACCATGATCAATAAAAAACTATTAATTCATAAACCATATTATGAAGGAGATAATCAAACTGCTTCTTTGTCTTTTTAGCAGCTTTTTTCTTTTCAAAAAAATTTTAATTTATAATTTTTTAATATAGTTATCGATAATTTTAATAAGAACACTTAGAAATTACCTCATTATGAAAATCAACCTCCTCTACATTAGTATTTTCGACAGCTTTGATGAAATCTCGATAGGAAGGCTTGAGAGGAAAGGGCTTGCTAACCCAAACTCTATTGGTAAAATAAATAGTCGGCCCGCCACCATTGGAGCTCGTAGACTATAAACTGACTGTCTTGGTTATGTCATTAAGGCTTTTGCATTTGAGCACGCCAAGCAATTGCTTCAAAGTTGCACCTTCAGCACCGGCGGCCAACAAGTTGATGACGGCATTTATAGAGAACGGAGAACATATGGCATTGACACCTTCGCCTACCTTCTCAAGTAAAATGCGTTTGGCTACTGCTAAACTAAAATTAGTTATCATTTTGATAGGATAGCGACGCTATTCCAAGAGAAGGTAAAAGAATAATATGACAATTTGTATGTTCTTGCATTTATATAGATTCTTCTTTTTATATATCATGTAAATATAACTTCTATATTTAATATATTATACAATATTATGAGAAATTTTAAAAATTTATATTATAAATTTATTTTATATCAAGAGATGCGATTTTTTAAGTTAAGATAATAAAAGAGCAAATAATAAAAGATTGGGTGAATATCTTTCTTTTGTTAAATTTGAGAAGGGTATTGAAAATTTCATTATATTTTTAGAACTCTTAGTAAAAAAATATATCATTATTTTAATATTAATTTAAAAAGATTTAATTATAACGTCATACTTTTATAATTTTTTTAAACATGTAATCAATTATTTTATTATTTTAATCAAAAAATATTTTGTTTATTTTGAATGTCTTAGGCATTTTAATCAACTCCAATAAATTTTAGGCAATTAAAGTGAAATTCAATAACAAAGAGAAATTAAATTCGGGATGAAAAAAAAGAAAGAAAGAAAGAAATAAATAAATAAATATATATAAACCGGCCTATTTTGGGGATTATTTAATCGATGTCCACACCAAAATACTGCTTTCTAATTTGGGAAATAATATATATATATATATACGGAAATTATATTAGAATCTTAAGAATAATGTTGGGCCAATATTATTTTTATCAAATAATAGCCTCATTAAACATAGGTGTAATCAGTCTACAGGGTAATTTTTATTTAAAAAATAATTATCAAAAAAAGAAATGTAAAAGATATATGTTTCTATATTGTCTCTAATGTAATATTTTCAAGGTTAAAAAAATATTTTTTTTCCATCTATATTTTATAGATATTTTTTCAAACTTCATAATTCTCATGATTACATATTTTTAAAAACAAAAATAAATAACATGATTTATATAGATTATACATTTTAAAAAGAATGATATTTTTCAGGCAATTTAACGGTTACGATCTTATATAATTTTTATATTTTGTTAAGAAGTTTTTTTTTAATTAACAAGATATTTGATATATTTTTAAAGTGAAATTAATCCACTTTTTACCATAAAAAAAATATAGAATTATCTATCATATTTTGGGAATAAAAAGATATTTTTTTCTATATAATATAAGGGTTGTTTTTCCTTTTAATATGTAAGAAGTTTTAACTTCCTTCTTATTATTATAAAACTAAAAAAAAATTTCCTCCAGGAGTAAAACCTAACTTTATTCTTTTATAAAATTTTTACAACTCTTGAAAAAAAAAAGATTATGATGAATGAATAAAAATTCATTCTAAATTTTTGGAGAAAAGTTTTTTATATATAGGTTCATAAATATTTTTTATATTAATTTTCGTATTATAATGTTATAAAATAATATAATAATTCTAATAATATGTATTGATGAGTACGCCCATAGTGGGCTGACCCAAGAAGGAGGAACGGCTTAGATCCACAAAAGTTTATTTGTACCTGGACGGTCAACGTCAGTCGTTGGCCGATCGAAAGCCAAGTAGACCGGCAAAGCTTGATGGCAATACAGACAATTAGCTCACGAAGACGGTCAATATTTATATTGACTGTTAAAATATTTTTATGATGCAATTGGCTTTTCTTTTTATTGTACTTAATTCTTATTACTTGCCAACATATTTTTACCTTGCATATCTTGAGTAACTAGGATTAGTAGGCCTTACCAACTAACGGAATATTTTATCGATGTCTGGATTGTGTTGCTCCACACAATCAAAAGTCAAAATCGCATAATACAATGATATTTTTTACCTTATTTACATCTCGAAGACAAAAATTGTGTTCAGTCCACACAAATCAAAGGTTTTACCCTTATTTACTTCCCAAAGATAGGATGGTACTACCTATTATCTCTTGGTAGATGGGGTCAAAATCGCACAGCGATACTTATTTAGATAACGATCTATACTATAATATCTTAATGCATGTTAGAAAATACTCTCCGCTGAAATAAAATTTTTTTGTCAAATTCCTTAAAATATTATAGCGAAAATTCTTATTTATAATTTTGCTTCTTCTTAATTTTATCATCTGAGAGAAAATTTATATTTCTTTGGTATTATATTAGCTTCCCCTCAAGAATAAACATATCATATACATTTGTAACAAAATCACGATAAAGCGCATCGTATATTTCCATAATAAAATCATATCAGTATATAATAAAAATATGTTTATATAAATTTTAATGTGTTGGACTTAAATTTTTAGGTGACATATTAAGTGATTTTCAGTCCAGCCTTCTAATTTCATCGGTTTATTAACCGGTTCGATTCTATTTCATCTCTTTAACCGATTTAATCACAAATTCGGTTTGTAGTTCTGTTTAGCTTTTTATAATATTTTGCCGACTATATCATGTGAGCCGGTTTACCATTATCAATATAATAAGTTGTCGGTTCATCATTTTAAAGGAGCATATATAAAAACTGGTTCACTTACAATTTATCCGGTTCATCATAAATTTGTTCATTAAATATCTTTAACATGCGGTTTTTATAATGGCCAACCGATTTACATGATGTATTACTTGATTATTAATTAAACATATCATATATAGCCGGTTTATTATTTATTTCCTAGCTGATTCATATTAAATTAGCAAAATAGACAATTAAGTATAAATCAACCGATTTAGTGGCAATTTTTGTTTTGGGGCCGGTACAATAACCAAATCGTGGTATTTTTGAAAACTGTTTTACATGTTGATAGATTAACCATAGTACTAAATAATATGACTAGGTTGGCTGCTGGTTCAACCTATTCATGGCCGGTTTAGTCCATCAAATGATTGCTAGATTCAGCATCCACATATTTTCAAACTACCAATTTTAGCATCAGTATGCAGGGGTCGGTTCAGTGATACATATCTTTCTAGAATCGGTACATAATTTTGGACTGGCTCATATGAAATTTTTAATTTTATTTTTGCCCAATTCAAAGTTATATACCGATTTTGGTGTCAAATTTAACATTTCGGTACAATCTGGCCAATTCAGTGATATTTAATTTTTCCATCCCTTAAACGATTAGATTTTTAAGAGATATTTTTACTCCAACTTCATGAAATCTTAGAGGGTTCATTAAAGTTCCTATACTAATTTTTATAAAGCTTGAACCAATAAAAAACGTGAAGAAAATCAGCACCAACAGCAGCTTTTGATTTTCTCGGTTCAAACTGCTAGTCAACATGAACCTCCTTGAATTCGGCTTAATTCATGAGAATTATTTCAAAATAAAAATATGGTGATTTAGCCCAATATTAAAGTATCTTCATTAAAATTTTCGTGGGATAAATCTACCATTAATAGTATGTAAAAATTAGCATATCAGCAAGTATGACAGCAGGTTGTATAACCAACTTCATGATGCATGTTTCTGAATTTTGACTATTCTAGCATGGTAACGGCAATGATTATTACAGAACAAAAATATGGTGATTTAGCTAACATCTTAATGTATTTTCATTAAAAATTTCATGACATAAATCCATCATACGAGGTATGAAAAAATTTAGATATCAGCAAGGTGCAGTAAAGTTTAGCAACAGAGTTTCATTTTAACATGGCCATAAACTTTTCTGATTATAGTATGGTAACAGTAAGGATTATTCTATAACAAAAATATAGTGATGTAGCTAATATCTTAAAGTATATTCAGTAAAAATTTTATAACATGAATCGATCAAATAAAGTATGTAAAAATTCAGATATCAGTAAGGTGCAGCAGAGTTCAGCAATAGAGTCTCATTTTGACATGTTGTTGAACTTTGCTCATTCTAACTTGGATTCGGTGAGAATTTTAAGTATTGAGCCGATAATACTTCAAGATAAGATCAATGGAGAATAATTTTTAAAGAGTGAGAGAAATTCTTGCCCGAATTAATGGAGAATAAATTTTGAAACTTCTCAAAACTGCCGAGCAGCTTCTCAATTCTGTTTTCCTCCAAATTTTGGCTTCTCTTTTCTCCATTCTCTCTCTCCGTTCTCTCCGAATTGTTTTTATGGAATTATAGATATATTAGTACCCTAAAATGGTGAGTCATTGGTTGATTTTTTTGGTGTTGCCACATTCCTCGTAAGGTGGCAAATTCTTCGCTGCCCAAGCGATAATTCAGCCATGCAAAATGTCAAGTTCTTGCTCCCTCTTTAAGCCATTTGTTGGAATTTCATTAGTTGTTAATTGGATACATATTAAGCATCCTAGAGTGCCAAGTGTCCCACTAATTTTAACCATGTAAAAATTGTTTCTCTTCTTTTTTTTCTTTATTCCTTCTCTCTTTTGCTCCATCAACTCTTATTCTTCCTCAAATATTTTCTAAGTGTTGAGCTCCCAAGAGGTGAGATTGTCCCTCAAATTCAATTAAATTATATTTGTTGAGGGTGTACTAAAATTAACATAATTTACTAAAGAACTAGCCGGCCCCTTAATTCATACCTCCTCTAATTTTATTTAAGTGTATAAAATTTTATTTAGCTACTTTCGGATCCTTCTAAATATCAATTTCGATCATAAATTTTAGTTAGATTATTGTTCGGAAGTTTCGGAAGATTTTGGGCTGGTTTTGGGTTAGCCGGGATACCGATTTAATCAATCGAAACTTGTTCGTTACAAAACGAGTCTAGCGATTTAATTCCTATTTGATTTGAGCTATATTTAAGTAATCGGGCCAAGTTTGGTGCGAATTTGGTAATCGGGTTACCTTGTCGTAATCGAAAATGATTTGATTATTAGTCGACTGTGAAATTTATTAACCGAATTATTTTCGTATAATTCATTATATCATTTACTAACCGAAATCGAAGTTAGTTTCATCAAATAAATTTTTATCGCATTTTGGTATAAGTTCATGGCTTATGAATTTTTACTATTCGTTGATTTTAATTTTTTATGTCAATTAATTTTAGCTTACCGAATCATGAATAATGAAATATCTCAATCCTTACACAAATAAAAAAGTGTATAATTGTTAAACATTAAAGAGGTAAGAGTGTTACGGTAGATGAGTTAGGTCACGCCAAAATGCAAGAGAATAAATGATAATATTTGTAATTGTTTAGAAATTGTAGTTATAGACAATGAGGCAAGGGAATGATATTTAATTTAGTTCAGACAGATAAAACATTTGCCAAATGTAACATTTGGTAGAAATGCTACTTGTGTTTGGAGGAAGGAAATAAAGAGATAGGCTTAAGAAGACACAAAACACAAAGATCGTGTGTTGTTATTTTTTACCTTCTTATAATGTAGTATTTTTTAAGAGTTTTTGATACTTCCTTACCCAAATTATGTGAAACTGGAAGCTTCATAGGAATAGAAATTACTATTAAAATTAAAGCTCACGATATGAAAATCTTCTGTCAATACAAAGTTATCCCAGTTCACAGTTTGATCGAGACAGGTATGATATAACGCTAACTAGTTTCTATTTTGATTTTAGAACTCTATAATAATAATAATAAATAGATTGTGTTATGTGGAGCTATTCTAAAAATGGCGTCGTAATTTCCTTTCATTACCTCATTCTTCCCTCCCTCCGTGAGCCCCCCTCCCACCAAAATGGGAAAAGTTGGCATGGATGTGGACATAGTAGATTTGAACATGAGGAAGAACCAAAAACGGGTTGAGGGAGCTCCCCTTTTTGAGATGGAGGAGCACATTATTCGACCGTATATTTTTTAATAAATAATTTTAATCTAATTATTTTAACATATTTTACTTGAACTGATTTTTATTTTTTCCTAAATAGTCAGCAATGTTTATTGCTAGACCTTAGTTTATTATGCTTTTTTCCCGTTCTTGATGACTCATATTTATTGTACATTACATTTACTTACTGAACTTTTAGCTCATGTTACGTTTTTATCACTTTTCATATTGGTAGGCGTGAACTACTTTAGAGCTTTGGATTGCTGGGTGTGTGTTTTGGAAGATCGTGAGAAAGGAATGTTTATTATGTATTTTGGATCAGGATGTTTGAATCAATTAAAATGTTTAGAGGTACTTTTAGCGTGTATTATCTGATACAGCGTGGGTGAAGGGTTATGCATTGTTTTAATTTTTCTATATTGTTTGTCTCGGTAGTTTTATAATTTAGATGTGGTTTACATTGGATTCTATGCTTGAACAAGGTTAAAAAGTCGGATGTCAAATTATAGCAATTTTGACCATTTTTTGGGATGAAATTTTATACTTTCGTGGCGAAACTACTAATGAATTTGTGCATAGTGTTGTAGTCTTGATTTTCGAATTCTAATTTTGTGTAAATAATCTAGTCGTGACAACCTTAGTTTCTGATATTGTTGTGTGCACTGACTGTCCGATCAGTTAAATAAAAAAATGTTGTACTCATGCTGGTTTCTCCCTTTGGATCCTGACTCGTGTGTCATCATCATTTGATATGGTTGGCATGGTCTCGTTACTGCTTAGGCTCGGGTCCAAGGAGCATGCAATCCAAACAATCCCAGATCTTGCACGTGATAACAAAATGTGAAAGTTTTCTATTGATTCTCCCAAGTAAAATCCCTCAAATACGGAATCGGTATTTACTCTGTTAGGGCCAATTTTTATTAAAATATTACATCTTAATAGACTCAAGCCATGAGACACGATTGGAGGGTCGCGTTGTCTATATAATTCGAAAGATTGCAATAATGCTGATGTGTGGATAGTAAGCTTGATTCCTCCCATCCGGCGAGTCCTTAATAATGGTTTTTTGACCTTATGTAAGTTTGGCCATGTAAAACTCTTAGGTGAATATGGGGTTCTTCCCAAAAAGAACAGCTCCACTTCTAGAGGCATAATGATTTTTGCTCTCTTGGAGTAGTGGATGTGCTTATTTTTGTTTCTCAATTTTTTCCACTTTTTTTCTAAAGATTTTTCCCTTATTTATCGAAAAGCCTTCTTGACTTTCGACATCAGATTTCTCCAAGAAAAAAGGTCTTCATAATTACTTTTCACATGTCCTCTCTTGATTGTACCACCATTCTCAGTTGTATCCTAGTTTTCACTTAGCGGACATATATTCTTTCCTTTGGGTGCTGTGTTATTCCCTTATGGTTATCACAACAAATATGTGGTTACCGGAAGGGCGTGCAATATTCGTGCATAACACAATTAGGCAAAAATGTCAATCAAAGGTTGTATAATACTCGTGTGATGGTCGACAACGTGTCAATCAAGAGTCGTCCAATGATCGATTAAAGGCCAGCAGAGTGACACATGATGGGGGTCTGAAGAGCGCATGTGCGTATTTCATCCAAGAAGGCTGTGTCTTATGGGCATTTGAGAGATGCACGTGAATGGTATGTCCAGAATGATTGTGCCTGATACGCACTTGAGGGGTGCTTGTGCGCCTTTTTTCGCGATTTCAGGACATCTGAAATTATTTTGTTAGACGAAGGGTGTCGCACAAAGAGAGAAAATAGAAAAAAAGAGAAGAGGAAAACGATCGGTATCTAGTTGAGGTTGAACTTATAATTTTTTTTTTCATCAAGGTCAGATAAGTTATTCTAGTGTTGTATTCTAGGACGTGTTATCGTTCGAACCGATAGTAGGTTTGTTTATCCGTAAGAGAAGACTTGTTTGGTCAGCTGAGTCTGTAAGGTTCGCATTTTCTATTTATAATAATTATGGTTTAATAAGATAATATAATCAAAAGTTGAGGTTATAGGATGTGAAATATGAGGTCAAAAATCAAATTGAGTTCAATTTCGGAGCAGCGCCTGAGGGACGCTTGAGCCCCGCTCGAGCGCCAATTCCTGTTTGAAGCGCACTCGATGCATGCTCGAGTCCTGCTTGAGCACCAATTCTAGTGGTGTTGGCGCATTTTGGTTCCCGGGTCATGCTTGAACCGCCGCTCGAGCATTGATTACAGTGATTATTATTTTAGTATGTATGCGTTGAAAAGAATTATGAAAGTATAAAAAGGAACTCTACAATTTGTTATAATTTGTAAATTATTCTCCAAGAGGGAGAACTAAGTATATGAAGTTAGTGTGGAGCTTTCCTTGAGACTTATGAAATAAGAGGGAACTCTATAATTTGTTAAGATATATATGAACCGTTCTCCAAGAGAGAGAACTAAGAATATGATGTAAGTGTGAAGTTTTCCTTAATATTATTTAAAAAATTGGAGTAAGGATCATTTAGTAGGTACTATTTTTTGGCATGCCTTAGGATAATTCAGTGGTATTGATGTATTGTTATATATTGGACATGTTTAGGTAGTTTTAATTATTGTAGATTAGTTAGTTTGGTTCCGGACATGGTTGTTGATGCATTTTGGATCCCCGGGCGATGTCGTTAGCCCATGTGGTGTTTTTGTATTGTCCGAAACTGTCAGATTTTATGACGATCTTTGGCACGCATCCACTCTTAACCAGGTTTGACGTCGTCGTTGATGCTTTGCTTTGGTGTTGAACCACGGATATGTGTCGATGTATTTTGGGTCATATATGTTAGGACGCGGTCCGTCAGAGAGTGTTTGGGTCAAATTGTTCAAATATTAGATCTACCCATGTGAATATACCAACACATCTAACCGCATAAATTCCACACGAAATGACGGAAGGCCCTATAAACTTAATTGTTTTTTCCATTTTATGCAAGTATAGCTTTTCCACGTTGGCCCTCCAAGGTTACGCTGGTAATTTTATTATATTTTGAAGGTGAATGAAAGAAATCATGTTGGTGGGAAAATTGATTTTACATAAAAAAGAAATACTAAAATGTTATTCTCAATTTTATTTTTTTACATTTATTATAAATTCCTAATTTTTCTTTTTTTTTTTTTTTTATAATTTTCTCCTGTATTTAAATTTGTGTCAAATTTCTAAATTTCAAAGTATTATGATTTAGTCAGACTTTGTCTAATTTCTCTAAAAGTTTCGTGTACATATTCTAAGAGCCCCAGCTCGTGCTACCTCCTAAATTACTCTCTTTATCCTTTTTTTCTCTTTTTTAGTTGGCCCACAAAAAATGGGACAAGTTATACATACATAGCTGCCGGGGGTACATCAACAAAGTAACTAATATTTTTTTACAGAATAATAAATTAATTATTCAATAAAAATTAGATATCAGAAGGTATACATATTTGCTTGACAAGTATAACAATTTTATATTTAATATTTTTTTATATATGATTAATCCTCAGGAAAAAATAAAAGTTAAAATAATATCAGAATATAAAAATAATACCATCATTTTAGATAATTTATGTAAATAGATAATTTAACATGGCTTTCTTATAATTTTTTCACACTTTGTGCCCACGTATGTCAAGATGTGAATTTGTGATAATCCACGATTATTTTATTCTAATGTTAGAAAGACATGTCATAAATAATATAATGCCATGATTCTAATCTAATGGAACAAGAAATATTAAAATTTTAAACAGTTGATAATGGAGGATTGATGATCGTATTAATGAATAACATACAGCCGGTGGATCATTAACAGTAGATTACATTACAGTTTCAACATAGTATTTTCAAAACATATTAAACAATTTTCATACGCTCGTTATTTTGTCTGAAAGGCGGTGACAGCTGTAATCTTTTTTATCGCACATGAGAATATGAGAATCCGCACCCACAAAAGAACTTGAGTTTCACAAATGAGAGCAAATAGATTCTAATCCTATGGAGTTTTATTTATTTACTAAATAAGCTTTGAAGTTTAGTGGGTTTTATGAGATTCTGCAGCCCATGTTCTGGAAGGAAAATGTGCATATCTCTCATGTTGAAGGAAAATGTGCATATTTCATTCGTGAAGGAAGCTTGAGCTGTTTGTCCGCTAAGGAGCTGGGAGTCATGCTTAAGTATAATGCTTTAGGTACATCAAGAGGGTTTTTTAAGGTCCTTTGAAGTATAATGCATTAGATATAAGTAAAATAGTACGAATTCATGTTGAAAAAGATTATCAATCAAGCATTTAGTTATCTCCTGGGCTCATATGTTAATTCTTTCCTCTACTATCAGCCTAAATTTAATAAACATGTTCCATATCAATAGCTAACCCAATAATTTTTAAGTAAATTATTTACTTATGTAGGTGTTGATAACTTAAAAGTGAGAAAGAAAAATTTTGTGGTGGTTATAATGCTTCGTTATTTTGTATGATTTGACCGACAATACTACCATAGTACAACAAAAAATATATATGATCCAAATATTAATACCAAATATATAGTTAGATTCCGTATCAAGCCTTTTAAAATATAAATAAACACTAAATTAATATTATAGCCCACGGTGAGGATGGAAAAGATAGTCATAAGGTATTGCACTTTATGATTTTGTTACCTCCAAAGGATTTTCTCTTAAATATAAATTGCCAATTAGAGGGCAAGTAAAAATAAGGATAAACATATGAAATTTGCTATAAATGGGTTTTAAAAAGAACCATATTATTTTAAATTAATTATATATAATTTTATTTTATATTATATGAGAATTTATTTTATAAAATATTAATCATTATTGAAATATCAATGCCTAATTATAAATGAGGTAGAAGTGGTGAGTGAAATTTTGTAAGGCAATTATGTATGTCATCATAAGAGCATCTAACCATCACAAATTTATATATATAAATGTTTACCCTTTAAATATTACAAAACCTCCAATAAATATAAATACAAATATATATATTAAAAATTGAAATGTGATTAATGATATGTTTGGAATTGCAATAGAGCTAATAATTTTTCAAACATTGTAGTCCTATTTACACAAAAAATTGATGAAGAGTTAGAAATATTTTTTTTTCATTATTACTAAGGTGGAATATAAAGGCACCCGAAATCATGTTTAAATTATAATAATTAATCATGCTTAAAAAATAAGATAATTAAGTCTATAAATAGAGTACGGGTATCACTTTTAGGTCTCCTAGCAAATTTTCATAAATCGTCCCTGTAATAATACGTAAACAGTTGTACAAAATAAAATAAAAGCAATTCACTATCAAAAACAATGATAATTCAAAAAATAAAGACAAGATAAAGGAAAAAACACAATTTTATATATAAAAATTTTGTAGAAAAAAATAACAACAAAACAATAAAATCGTACCAGAGAGAGAAAAAAAATAACAATTAAACAAAATATGATAAAGCAGAAAAAAGGAAAAAGAAAAAGAAAACATATAAAAAAATCAAACAATGAATATTTAATAAGTGAAATGAATTTTAAGAACCGGAAGAAAGAACAAAGCACGGGAGGAAAAAACAGAATATTTTGATTAGAATCAGGATCATCCATTGCAAACTATAATCAATCATTACATTGAAATATTTTTTAAAATAATAAAAATAAATTAAATACTAAAAAAATAGTTAAATTATAATATTAATATTAAAGTGATAAAGATATATTTATAATAATAAACTATTTATGGATTAAACTTTAACCCGAATTGTAAAAATAAAAAATGATGCAAATAAAATTGAAAAGCGGGCAAATAATCACTTAAATTTTATATTTTTATTTATATTTAATCCATTGAAAAATTTAACTAGAAATTGCTGCATCAGCTATTTTTTTAGTTAAAAAATATATAGTTAATTCGAAAATAACCATAGAAAATCATTCTTATTGTTCATTGCCGTAGAATTTTAAATTAGAAAATCATGATTCCCGTCATTGATTATATTTTACACCATAAATTAATAATTACAATTGCTTTAAAAATATATTTTACACCAACCTTAAAAAATAAAACGAAAAATCTTAAAAAATTAACCCCCAAAAAAAAAAAATCAAATATCTTCAAAAATATTATTTTTATTAATTTTTTTAATTGGCTAAAAAAACAATAATAATTACCCATGTGGTTAGTTACAAATTCCTACACCATTTGCACTCCTGCGTGTGTAAGTGTCTTCAAAATGATTTAAAACATCAGAAGTTATTCATCCTTTCTCCAGCATCACCTCATTAAAATCAACTTTTCTCTCTCTCTCTCTCTCTCTCTCTCTCTCTCTCTCTCTCTCTCTGTTTCTACGTGCATTTACTTATCAATGAATTTGAGAATTTTGAAGACAATTGAATATTACAGACAATATCATAAGGTAAGTTCTTCATCATTTATCCAGCTTCACATCATTTTAAATTTTTCCGATTGAAATGAATACAGTCATCGTCTGCGTTGGGTTACTCTGTTTTTCGTTTTCTCGTTTGTTGCTTCTATGTTTGTGTTCTGCCTTGATCAGCAGGTTTGAATGAATACGTTCTGATTTTTTTGGTCTTATTTGTGGTGTTGTTCAAATTCGTATTACTGTTTAAATTCGCGTTGCTGTTTGTGTTGCTCTGTTTTTCCTTGTGTTGCTTTTTCAGACATTTGATGAGTAGTTTTTAAAAAGTATTTTCTATTTTTTTCTGTCGGTTTCTGTTATTTTTGTTCCTGTTCAAATTTGTGTTTCTGTTCGTGTAGCTCTGTTGTTCTATGTTTTTTAAGATAATTTGATGAGCAGTTTTTCAAGGAATATTTTCTTAGTTTTTCGGTCAATTTCTGTTGCTGTTCAAATTCATGTTGCTCTCATTCGTGTTGCTCTATTTTTTCTCGTATTGCTTTTTAAGATAATTTGATGAGCAGTTTTTTAAGGATTGTTTTCTAATTTTTTCGGTTATTTGTGTTGCCGTTCAGAATCGTGTTGTTCTCATTCGTGTTGCCGTTCGTGTTGCTCCGTCGAATGCCTGTGGTTTGCCGTGTATATTCTTAAATATACATTTTAATAGAGTGACACTAGGCGTTTGAATATTTTTAAATATCCTGGTATTTTATTAGTCTATTTACATTTAAAAATTTACATAAAAAAATAATGAATAATATTTAAAAATACATTTAAAAACATTTGTCATTTAAATATATAATTCTAATATAATTCTAT
>JAOVVI020001285.1:0-25126 GCA_028571085.2 Nepenthes alata | reverse complement strand
CATTATAATTTCACTTAAATTTTTAAACCTTATAATAATAAGAAAATTGACCTAATTATATCATTAATAACTTAAAAAAATCATCACCATCATTATCATTATTATTATTGAGATGCTATATGTGCTTAATAGGCATATTTAAGTTGTAGACTACTTGATTAATATAAGTAGAACTATGAAAAAGTTAATGATTTTTTTACCTAGATTTGGTGATTCAATTTGACTAACTTGAATTCGTGATTAAGTTCATGAATTAAGCATCAATATTTTGAATTCACACATATAAATGAGCTATCACAATTCAAATTCAAGCAATTATTTTTATCTTAAATGAATATCGATTAATATTTTCTTTATTTAAACTTGTTTCTTACTTAAACAAGCTTACAAATAGACGTGGCTTAACTTATTATTATGCTAGGTCAGATCAAAATTGGATTATCTGATTGGCCAATCAGCAAAAAAATTTATAAAATTGTATCAATATTTATCAGTATTATATATAGATAATATCAAAAATTAAGCTCAATTAATTTTTGAGTTAGACATTGCCATGGGTCAATGTCACTAATTTGATCTAATTCGACTTAGATTATGAATTTTTTTAAATAAAAAAAATATATTTTTATTTTAAATAAATGTCAAGCTTGAGAGATCATTTTAGTAAATTATATCTTTAATAATTAAATAAAAAATTTTATTATAATAAAAAAATAATCTATTAATTAGATATTATAAAATTAAATAAAGTGAGACTCATTGGATAAGATATTTTTAGTTGTTTGAGTTAGGTAAAGATATGCCTATCTTAATTCTATTTTTTAAAAAAATGTTATATAAAAATATTATTTAAAAACTTAAAATTTAATATTTTAATAAAAAATATTATTTTCAACTATAAAATATTATTTATATCTAAAAATTATATTATACATTAAACTTGATGCGTACCTGGATCCGACTTCGAATAAATTTAGATTCGTCTCGATTGTTGGACCCGGCTCTGTTCACTGAGTTCGAATTCTGCACACCACTAAAATGAACAAGAGGTCAGTGTGTCGGCGGGATATTGTCCCCATCGAAAATACTTCTACACTCAAGTAAGTAAAATCTTCTAAGTCAGGGAAGGTAAACTAAAAAGCAAGAGAAAGAGAGAGTAAGTTGATCGGTCGGGAGTGCTGGCTTGTCGAGGACGTGAGCTGTCGCTTCCTACTCACAGGGAGCGTGAGAAAGCAATGTTCCGAAAGCGTGGAAGCTTCCGCGAACGACTCTCGGAAAGGTGAATAGGTTTCCAGGAAGCTGGAGGCTTTTGGTGGGATTAGAGGACGAACACTTGGTAGAGTGGAAGAGATGATGAGCCTCTGTCCAGTACTCTGTAAGCACTCGTGGGTGCCTTTCTTAGTAAGGGCTTGCCTTGTCTGAGTAAGGGTTTTGCCTTAGTGAGAGTTTGCATGTAAGAGCTTCTTTGTAAGTAGGAACTTGTGTATGTGAGAGCTTGACTGTAAGAGATAGTCTGTCAGTAAGAACTTTTGTCTGTAAGAGCTTTTGTCTGTCAGTAAGAACGTCTCTGTGTTCGTAAGAGATTACATGTAAGTCAGACCTTTTGTCTGTCAGAGCTTTTGTGTCCATTAAATGAAAATTCTAGGGTTTACTTAAAGATTGACAGGACGATCTTCCTTGGTTGGAAGGCGTGATCCCCTGCGTTATTCTGGTCGGCTTTCCTTTCAGAGGCGGCGCCAGTTGCCAAACTAGTTGAGATAGCTTCCTTCCACGGCGGTCAGTGGCTTTCAAAATTGTTCACATTCCTTTTGTGTATTTTACCGTTGGAGAGCCCCAGTTGGCAGGAGATTGAGAAAATCTGGCGCCTTTCTTATGGGAAGGCGTTGATTTTGTCAATGCCTTTTTTAGAAGTCGGTTGAGATCGTGAAAGATGTTAAAAAAGTCGTTGCTGGTCGTCTGCTGGATCATGGGTTTAAGTGGGCCAGGCCCGTAAAAAGCCTTTTTGGGCATACCGTTACAGTACATCCGGTCAACACTCGGGTTGACCGTCTATACGCGAGTTGGCCATCTGCTGAGGTTTGGATGGTTAACGTTGGAGTTGACCGTCTTGGATTTTCAAGATTTGAGCCTGCGTCTCTGTTGGGCCGTTTTTGAGTTGACCGTCCAGCAGGCCGTTTTGGATCTCCGTTGACCTTTGGCAAGCCCATATTACAGTATATCCATCAAAACTATATTTTTATAAAATTATATTATATTAAATTTTACACATTAAAAATTATAATTTATATTGGACTATTTATTTTTTATTTTTATGTAATAATTACAAAATTAATCACACATTCATTTTATATCTTCTCTTAGAATTACAATTTCTTATATAACGTGGATAATAGAAATTAAATTTTGTCTAATTTTAATTTAAATTATATTTTTAAATTTTAATTTTAATTTCATAATTTAAATAAAATATATTATTTAATTTTAATTGTCTAATTTAAGATTAACTCTCATTATATTTGAAAGGCATATTACTTAAAAGATTCGAGCTCAAGTGAGGAGTTAAAAATTTATTTATTTTAAAATATATACTCATTTTATAAATATATAAACTCAGGTATATTTTTATATAATTTTAAAATTTAAATGGTTAATTTTAAATAAAAATAATCTATTATAATATTTTTTTGGGATTGATATTTTAACTTTAAATTTAGATATTTATTTAAACTATTTAATAAAAATATTCTTCTAGAAAAAAAAAAAAACGACTTAGGAGGTGGAATAGTTGTGGAGATAAGTGCTAAGCATAAAATTGGAAATACTTTTCATTAAATTAAATTACCAAACTTTATCAAATTTTATATTTTTACAATTAAATTGATATTTATCTAATTTAATAAATTTAATATAATATTTATAAAAGATACCCAGTAAAAAAATATTATTGTACTATAATTTTAAGGTTTAAATTTTATAGTAAATATAGTTTAAATTTTTATGTAATTTTTAATTAATTTAATTGGAATTAAAACATATTCGTTTAACAATTAAATTGAGGAGAAAGAGCCGTACTGCCCAACACTTTGATAAAGTCAAGACGGCAAGACACCATCACCCGGCTTTTTTGAAACTCAAAAGCGACAATCAAACAATGTGAACGCCCAACAGGGTTTAAACGTTACTTCGTCAAATCCTCTTGGGGTTTATGGACTTTGATTATTCTCGCGCTTTTCTTTGATTTTGACTTTGATTGTTCTCACACGTCCTGTAATTGTTCATATTGATTTCATTAGTAATATTTCTATATTTTAATCGTATCTTATCTATAGCCTGCGGGCGAAGCAGCTAGGAATTTTTTTTTCCCTGATAAAATTTCATTGATCTTTGTCTGAACATACAAAAATTTCTGGACGAAGTTTCCCTTTTTTGGTGTATAAATTTTTGGATTGCTTTCCGGAAAATTTTCCATTTTCTGGTGTCGATCGCTATCTGCTTCTGCAAATTTTGCGAGCTCTTCGTGTAACTTGGTGAGTTTTTTATTCATCGTCTGGTTACTTCCTTCTCCCTTTTTAGCTCAAGCCCTTCTCTCTCTCTTGCTGCGTCCCCCCCTTTTTCCCTTTCTTTAGATTAATATATTTATTTTGAATATTATGTTGGCTAGTTTGGGGTTTTACAATGTATCTTGTATACATAAATTCGCATTGTGATGTCTTTGTGATTTTAATTTTTATGGTATTATTGATAGGAGCTGGCTCATGCTTAATGGATGAAAGTATTTTGAATTTTGTTTGGATGCTCCCACTTGCCCGTTACCTTTTGTTTTTTTTTTTGTCATTACTGGGGAACTTTCGATGATTTGAAGAGGAGGGGTAAAAAGAGGGAAAGAAAGAAGAAAAGATGTTTTGTGTTGAATAAAGATACATCTCCATGACCTACATTACCATAAATTGGTTTTATGGAGATGTTTTTATTATCTCAGATGGAGGATGAAAAAAGAAACGGGATTTGCGTTAGTGGATGATTCGATCATGGAGGGTAGTACAACTAAGTCTTGTTTTCCTTTTTAATGAGTTTGTGGATTATGTACAAAATTGATATTTAGGATTTTAGAATATTGGAAAAATTTCTTGGAGAAAAGGATAAAAAATGATAAAAAATGCACTTTTGAAGTGGTGTGGATATCATTGAAAAATCAGGACAAGGATGTTCTTCTGTGTTTTGATCTATTGCACTTTCGGACTGTTTGAGGTATCCATAAGACTGGATGCAGGCAAATACTCCATGATTCTTTTGATTTTAGAAAGATATGAGGATGTTTCCCTGTCGTCTGAGCTTTCTAAAATCATAAGTCTTGTTAAGCTTCTGAACACAATGCTATAAGAAACTTCTAAATCTGCAAGAAACATCATGAGTTGATTATATTCTGCTAGAGTAGAAATCATAATTGAAAGAGAATAAGTAAGAGGTTTTAAACCTTAATTGTAGGCGTTGTATATTAGAAGATACTAGAAATGGCTTCAAAATTCAATTCTAAATATATGATCAATTGAGCATGGCTGAGCATGCAACAACAGGCATCATCTAATGATCAACATGTCCTTGTATCTTTTTAATGTGCTCATAACTACTTCATGGATAACAACCTTTTTATGTTGCGTTCTCCTCTCTACTGTTGTGTGTGCATGCGTATTGTGTCTTCCCCTGACACTGACTACAAAGGTTTGTTGGAAGGAACCTTTGATATGTGCATAAGGGGAGGTTATCCCTGAGAATAAAACATGAGACCCAACTTCATGAAGTAGATAGCAAGTTTATTAAATCCAGCAGTTCAACAGAGCATAACCAGTGTTAATCCTTCATGAAATTTTTGCTTGCAAGGACAGCGTGAAATATATTTTGAATGGGATTGTCCTTTGCAACCAAACAGGGTTCATGTATGTCCTGAATCCTAGGTGAATTTAGGTTGAAGATATATTTGAAGACAGGCTGAAGTGCTTTAAATTTACTAAAGTTTGTCCTGCCTCATAAGTTGTGCTTCATCACATTATTATTAGAGCACTACTATTTAGAGTTGCTCATATGTCTGATTAACATTCAAGCATATAGTATGACCAATTTTGTAGAAAACAAAATATTATTAAGTTCAAAATCAGGTAAATGTATCTAATATTTTATAATTGTTGATAAATTTTTCCGTTGAATAATTCATTTTGGAATAAAAGGTGTGACGATTAATTTAGTACTTCTAAGTATGCTCTACTACATTTAAGTAGTGATGAGAATTGATTGCAATAACACAATGTTTTCACATTGTTCCCTTCTTTTGTCATTTCCTTTTGTTCATGCAAACACTCTTTTTGTGCAGGTACATACTTCCTCAACCATGAGAGGATAACATTTAGCATTATGGGTTGGCTTAGCAAACTTTTTAAGGGTTCAAGGCACAAGGTTCCACAAGGGCATTGCTTTGATGGACATGAAGAGCATCCAGCAGTCAATGATCCTTCTACATCAGGGATAAATACGGTACCTGATTCTTGCCATGACAAATGGCTGTTTGTTGACTTCTGTGTCTTTGGTCTTGAATCTTTTGCTCTATTTCATGCTGGCTCCTATTCACACCCTTAAATTTCTAAGCTCTCTTCATGAATTGGAGTATTTAATTGGTTATTCTTGAAAATAATTGGGTTTTCATGCATGATAATTGGCATTTCTGAATTTGCTTATGAAAATTTTGTCAATTCTAATTTACCTTTCCCTTATGTTATAACATAATCCAATTTCTGGGATGATTAATTTAGGATGTGTGGACACAGTATGAGGATGAAGACATAGATCGTGCAATTGCATTATCACTTTTGGAAGAAGATCTGAAAGGAAAACATGTATTTGGTGAGTATCACTGCTACATTCATTGTAAATGTTCTAAGCCTTTTACAACAGTTTTTAAAAATCTCTCCTTTATGGTAAATTCTCATCTAATTAATAAAAATCTCTCATCAATTACTGCACAACAATCATGTGATGAGCATCTCCAACATACTTTTTAATTGAATGTAAGGTACAGCCCATGTATGCACAGTACTCTCTCTTTCTCTCTCTCTCTCTCTCTCCCTCCTCCCTCCCCCAGGACTCTGTGTGTGTGTCTTGTGCTTTCTTATTGAAGAAAAAAGATAAAATTTATGCGTAGATTGCTTAGCCGTAATTATGATTTCTTGCAATCCCAGTGTTTGAGTTCTAATTGGCTTCTAGAACTTAAATTAGTACTTATGATTCCATCTGGGAAAAAGTATTACATGGACAAATGTTTCCAAAGTTAGACTACTGTACTTGGATAATCCATGGATTATAGTTTCCTCGATTAGGCATTGTCGAAAGAATACATGGACAATTCATGTGCTTCATGGGCTTGTAAAAAGTATCAGATGGCTTTTCTGATTAGTAAGACATGTTGTCTGTTTGTTGTCATCTCAGGATTGAAGTTTTCATTTAAAATAGAGCTTGATGCCACTAACATGGAATGCATATATGGTTTGATAGATCAGGAATCTCAGCTGAAGGAAGATGAACAACTTGCTAGAGATCTTCAAGAAAGTTTGAATACTCACTCGCCTCCACGTTATGAATATGGAAATGGGAACATGATTAAACCCATTTCCATTCCCTATCCATCAGGATATAGGTATGCGTTCTTTATCTTTTGGTAAGTGAAATTTTGTTACTAGCCTAAAATGTCGTTCTCTACAATATGACTGGGCATTCTCAAACAACCAACAAATGAAAGAACAGAACAAATGGATGTGAGTACGCCTTATGGCAATGTCTCCAAGTATAAATAGTAGTGCAGTTTGCTGTCTTTATACATTTCGTGCAACTATTGTTTCTCTCGCTCCTGCAAGTAATAGATTACAGCAGCTTGGGGGTCCTTATCTTCGTTGCTAGATTTGTTCTTCCTTTTGGTTTCTTGAGTAGCCAGCCAATCTTGCTCCAGCTGACAAACTGGTGTTGAAGTAGCCCATACATTAGCAGAAGAAGGGCAGTGAAAGAATATAGGGTCATGAGTTTCATCCTCCAGGCCACACAGCAATCTGCATCAATGTTCAATCTTTGAGCAATAAGTCTATCTGCAGCTTGAGTCTTTGCTTATTTTGCATAACTACAAGATAAACTTGTGCTCTGGGACATAACCATCAGACCCGTATCAGTTTCCATTTTTGTCTTAGTGGCTATGTGCCTCAACTCTCAAGTGATGCCTCAACTCTCAAGTGATCTAAGCTCTCTGAAATGTAAATTTTCCCTTCCTGGTGGCTTGGATAATTACATCCTTTGTCTCTTCTCTGAAAGCTAGTAATTTACTCCATGCCCAAGATCTAGGAGAGCTCACTTGTAGCAAGAACTATTGTTACTGTGATTGTAAGATGTTTATATCTTATTAATTTGGTTTTAGAAGGGGGGATTTATTATAAATTGCAGTTATATAGATTAAAAGATACCTTACTTGACCAAGAAAAGGAAATCATGTTTTCTTTTAATTCAGTAAAAAATATAATGTGTTTGAAGCATCTTAACTAGTGCCATTAATGTGAAAGAATTTGCTGGGATAGGCAGTTATAGAATAAAAGTACTGGAAAAACCAGGACCTCAGTTCATTGAAATGAAGCAAATAGCATGCTTATTTTGATAAACTCAAAGATACTGTTGACAAAGATACGTCTACACTAATAACGAAAGATACTGTGATGTTTGAACTCTTGTAATTAGGTAACTTGCCACGCAATTATAGAAAATCCCACAATCTGATACTTCTGTACCATTGTCAAATTTATTTCACCATGGAACTTGAGTAGTTCTTACTGTGATAGATTACCACTTTCGAAACTCTAATGGAGTTACAAGAGTTAACAAGCTATTAATAACTCTCTCTCTCTCTCTCTCTTGAATAGGATATGTGCTGGTTGCCATACTGAGATTGGTTATGGGCGTTTTTTAAGTTGCATGGGTGCAATTTGGCATCCTGAATGTTTCAGATGCCATGCTTGCAATCTACCAATATCAGGATATGAGGTACAAAGTGACTTCTGGGAGGTTATGCAAAAAACCAGTCTCTCGATGATACTAATGTATGACTGATTCTCTTTTCGCCATGTATTTCTGTGTTCTTCTATAGTTCTCCATCTCTGGGGGATACCCTTATCACAGATCTTGCTACAAGGAGCATTATCATCCAAAGTGCGGTGTATGTAAGCAATTTGTAAGTAATTTCTTTTTGTAGATTTAAGAAGTTGTTTCCCCTTTTCATTAATGATTACCTTTTTCTTACATGAATGATTAATCACACCATTACTGAAACGTCTGCCAATCATTCATTACTGATAAAAAAAACAGCCCATTCCAATATCATAGGCACAGCCCACCTAACATCAGTCTGGCTGTCATCTTCCCAGTGTCATGATGACAATTATTGATGCAAATATCATCCTATATATATCATTATTAGGGCCTCCGATACCATCATTTTATGATACTACGACAATATTGCGATATGTTTTTGTATCGGTTAGTACGATCCTGTCAATTTACGATTTTAAATTTTTTTTTTCCTTCCAATATTGATACATATGGTCTGATATATGCAATATCAATATAGTTATAATTGATGGCGATACTAATATTTTCATCCATGATGACTACTGGTTTACCAAAAACTATATGAGTTCCTCCGCTTATTCATGTTAGCACTTTTTCTGAATTGGCTAAAATCATATAATCCATTATTACAGCAACCAAAGCAGAACATTTTCACAAACTTGATGGGGGATTTCCCCAATCAAGAACCAAGCAAGTTCTGAATTTTCAATTTATATTGCATTTCAAATAAATTTTTCTTCAGTCCTAATTTATAGGCCAAAGATACTAGGAAAACAAGTTAATTAAATAGAAAAGTAATCTAAGCCTAAATAGTTCCTACACCATTTAGGAAATAACAGAATCCTAACTACATAAATATGAGACTTTTAAGGATTCCTAGAAGTACTAAAACTCTAAAATTATCCAATCTAAAGTAAGACATTAAAGTTGTTGGATTAGTGTGATTGTCCATTTATGGCCTTTATTCATCATTTTCCCATTCTTTAGCTAAAACTCATCCTTGAGCTTAGAAGAAAGGAGAATCAACATAAGATTTTTGGTGGGAGCAAAAATTATTTTTGGGCTCAAGCTCAATAATAATGGAGGACTGAAATTACACGAACATATCTAGCTTCGGATGAAAGAATGTGTATGGGAGGAGGAACTCGATGTCTTGAATTATTTTGACCTCTCCATTGTGATTCTGTCATGGATGAAAATATAAATATTGGTATCAATTGTATTCATATTGATATTGGATATATTGGACAATATATATTGGTATCAAATATATCGGACTTAAAAATTTTTAAAAATCATATACTAATAGATTGTATTGGCCGATGTATTGGCCGATACAAGTTTATATTACGATATTATTACTGTATCGGAAACTATCAACATCAAAGGGCCCCGACACCAATACATATCGGTTAATATGTATCATATTAGCCGATATTACAATCAATGATTCTGTAATTGCTTTTTGTTCATGCGCTTTATCATCCTCTATTAGCAGCATGCAATAAAATTGCTTTGAAGACCAACATTTTTTGCTCTTAACATGTGCGGAAATCATGGTGACCATCAGCAATTGCGGTTGCAGTGTCACGTAAGTGATGTATCATATATTTTACGTAATGTGTTGGGGCCATCCTAAGATGACTTGTATAAGATTCTAAAATACTTTACTCAAAAACTAGAAAGCTATTGTTGATTTGCCTTAAATGAGTTTGTAATGATGAAAAAATGAATAAAATATTTTTCTTAGTATAAGAAAGATTATATAACAATAATAACAAAACCTTATGTCCTACTATGCGAAATCAACTATATAAATTCATTTTTGTCACTTTACACGATTCAATGCAATATCCTTTGCGAGTACAAATAATTTTAAATCTTTTGTCACATTGCTTCATGTTTTCTTTGGTTTATCTTTTCATTTTTTTCTTCCGACCATAATTAACTCACATTTTTTCATTGGTGCTCTGTTTTGCTTATATTTGAAGTGTCTTAATCATCGTAGACATATTTTTTCATTTTATTTTCTACAATTGTAACATGTTAACATTTGTGAATATTATTATTCCTTATCTTATCATGTAGAATTATTTTACTTATCTATTTTAACATTCTCATTTCTGTAATGCTTAATTTATGTATATATATTGTTTGATTGTTTAACATTCTGATCCATAGTGAATAGCAGGTCTAATAATTGTTCTATAAAATTTTCCATTTAGTTTCAAAAGTACATTTTGATCACAAGGCATACTTGATACAATTATTCCTTTTAATCAATCTAATTTAATCTTATGTGTCACATCATCATTTATATCTTTAGTTTCTTGAACTATGTATCAAATGTAATGAAATCTATTGCTTTTAGGAATTTTTTGATCATTGATTTTAATTTGTCAATTGTAGTGTCTAGAATTACTAAAATTATACTTTATATATTTGATTTTTTTCTACTTATCAGACTCACTTAAGATTTAAGAGCCTCATTCCAAAGTGTTAATTCTATTTCTAATATCTTCTCTACTTTTATCCATGAAAACAATATCATTTGCCAATAACATACACTAATCGGCCTCACAGTGAATATCTCTTGTAAGTTTATTCATAATTAAGGTAAATCGATAAGATCACAGAGTAGACCTTTGATCCACACCTATCATAATGAGAAAATCCGTGGTGTTTCTTCTTATAGTTTTAATACTAGTCGTTACTTATGTATACATATTGTTGATCATATCTATATGTCTTTTTACCAACTTTTTTTCTCTAATACTCACCATAAAACTTGTTTAGGCACTCTGTCAAAATGCTTCTTTAGATTAATAAATACCATAAATAAATTTTTTTCTTCTCTGAAAATTATCTATTAACATTCTCAAAGATATATAACTTTAGTGGTCGATCGCCTAGACATAAACCAAAATTGGTTTTTAGACATGTTTGGTTCTTGCCTAATTCTTTGTCCAATCACTTGTTCTCAAAATTTCATGGTTTGGCTCATTACTTCAATACCTCAGTAATTTGTACAACTTGGCATTCTCCTTTAAATCATATTAAATAAGTTAGCCAACCAATTTCTTCTATTCTTTCGTAAGTATTTTCAAACTTCAATAGGTATTTAATCCGTCCTATTGATTTTCTAGTTTTTATTTTATTAAGTGCTGCATCCTCATCTTCTTGAACTCTGATTTTGTTTATCTCTGTAGAGTTTTTGTTATTTTCTTCCTCACTAGCCTCTAAATCTAATTCTTTTGTTATCGTGAATAGTTTATAAAAGAACTCCGCCACCCTTCCTTTATGTCCCCTTTTATCAATACTTGATTATCTTTATATTTTGTACATCTAATACTCCGAGATCTCTACTTCTTCCTTTTGCTCTAGCTAATTTGTAAATGTCATTATTATTCTCTTTGGACCCTTACGTAGTGTATGACACATTATAAGCCCTAGACTTAGCCTCAATGATTGCTTTTTTTGCTATTTTTAGTTTATAATATATTTTAAGATTTTCATTAATCCTACAAAGTTGCAAAGTCTTAAAACTCTCTTTTCGTCTTTACTGCCTTTTGGACACATTTGTCCCACCATCAATCTTCCTTAGCACTCACTTTTTCATATAGATTCCCCTAAGACTTCCTTTGATATCCCCTTAATACGATTGGTCATTTTATGCCATAAGTTATTCATATCTTCTTTGTCATTGACTACACAATTGCCCTTTTTAGTATATCTAAATTTTGCTATTTTTTTTCCCTTCAAATTTCACCTTCTCATTTACTGATCTTTGAAGGTTCAGTCTTCCTTTTTCTTTTTTTAATTCTTATGTCTAATACTAAAAAGTCTAATGTTGAGCCGTTAGACTCTCTCTAGAATGATTTTATAATCATTGCGGCAAAATCTATTTGATTTTCTACTTAAAAAAAATCTATTTGACTACTATGAGGTCCATTCTTAAAAGTTATTGAACGTTCAACTCTTTTTCTAAAGTAAGCATTAAATATTATAAGGTCGTAAAAGGGGACAAACTCTAAATTCATTTCCCCCAAATAATTTCTATCTCTAAAACCAAAACCCTCATGCACCTGTTCCATAGCATTATTATTCTTTCCTATATGACCGTTTAAGTCTCCTCCTATAAAAATTTCCCATCTCTATCCAGCCTCATCATCATACTATTAAAATCTTCCCAAAATTTGTGCTTGCTATTTTCTGATAATAGTACTTGTGGGACATAGGCACTAATCATGCCTAATGTTTCCAATCTTAAGACCAGTTTAATGAATATTCTTATGTTTCCTATCCAAACATATACTACATTATCTTTTAAAATGATATCAGAAAATTCCTTACCCCTTTTTTATTCCTGCCCTGTGTTCCATATTTTGTAGCCTATCTTTTTTATTTCTACCCATCTAGTTTCTTGTAAGTACATCATATTAATTTTTCTTCTAATCATAGCATCAACTATCTTTATACTCTTTCTGGCAATGGTTCCCATATTCCAAGTGGCTAGTTTAATTTTATTATCTTGGACTAGTTTCTTTACTTTTCTACCCTTCTATATTTTATTTTGAGATTGACTGGGAGCATAACGCATTGCAGAATGGTGATGACCAAAAGCAAATTTATTCATTAAAAAATCTGATACACTTTTATGCTGGTTGTGGGCTACATAATGCAACACTCCTCCAATTATGGAGCTGGGAAAAAAACTTTATAAAAAATAATTATATTCAATTTGTCTATATCTATATATATTATAATAAGTGGACAACAAAATTTATAGGAGTTTGAAAAACAAGCAACAACAAATATACAAGCAACAATATATGAAAATTTTAAATCTGAAAAATATATAAATCAACTAAATGAAAATAACAAAAAACAAAACCTTCAAGAAAAAGCAAAAAAAAAAAAAAAATCAGTAAATGGGGGTGGATGAAAAGATACCTTAGATTTGGCATAAATCACATGCCTAGGAATAAACAAATTGAAATAAATAAAACTAATTAAATTAACGTTAACAATAATGAAGAAATACGAGGAAAAATTAGTAAATGACTATGGTTAAAGAATAACAAAAAAGGGAAAAAAAATTGATGGAGACATCTCGGATAAAACTCAATAAATGAAGGAAAAAAGAGAATATATATGAGAAATCTCAGAATTGGATATAAAAAAAACTAAATAAATAAAGAATAACCAAAACAAAAAAAAAATAATACAGAAAAAGTGCAGGAGTAAGATACGTCAGATCTGGGCAAAAATGGAGCATTGGACAAAATGGAGGATTGTTGGAGATCAGTTGAATCTCAGATTTACTCTTTGAACCTCAGATCTGTTTTCTCAGATCTCGGCAAAAATGATGGAGCGTTGGTCAAAATGGAGTTTTGTTGGAGATCAGTTGAATCTCAGATTTGCTCTTTGAACCTCAGATCTGTTTTCTCAGATGAGAAAGGAGAGAAAATAGAGTGAGAATGGAGAGAAATGAGACCGTATGGAGAGAGATGAGACAGAGAGGAGGAGAAAGAGGAAGGAATTGGTTTTCTTAGTCTAAGAACGATAAATTCAATAATTATTACTGTTATTTTTTTCCATAAATAATGATATTTTTTTCCAATAAGCAACGCTGATTTACCCTTAGCAAAAACGATTGCTGATAGTTGTCACAGGTGCCTTGACCTTTCCCCACCAAACACAAAAAATGAAAAAAAAAGAGGGAAAAACTGTTCCCACAAATCTCAAAATATTGACCGATATTAATTGACTTTTTACTAGCTGAATAATTGATAGACTTGATGACCCTTACCACTACAGGTGATAATGGATCAGATTAACATAGCTTATGGATAATCTGCGACTAAACCAAACATTGCAATTTGAATTTATACCAAACCAAACCAATCTGTTCAGTTGAGACAAATTGCCCAAACCGTCAGTAGGGAGTGGGTTGCTTAGGATGGTTTGTGTAGTTCATGCTCTCAAACTTGATAGCCTTAATAATAATTTGTTCACTTTAAAGATATCATATATACACGCATTAAAACAAGCAATAATGGCAAAAATATAATAATAATAAAATCACACCATACTTTTGTTCCAAAATGACATGCGACAAATGTAGTGAACATTGCTTGATAATGAAATCGAGAATAGCATTTAAAGTGAGCAAATAATTGCCTCAGCTATTCATCAGGATGGTTTCTATGTGTGAGATATTTATACCTATGCCAAAACAATGTCACTTTATAATACATTGTTCTATTTGTTTTGAACAGGTTGAATTTGTTTATCCGCAACCAAATTGAAAATGTGATTTGGATAAAAAGCAAACCATAGCCGATCACACATCTATCAAACTACTATTTTCTGTTTGGGTTGGTTTGACAATTTGACAAATTACTCATGTGGCCTACCTCCCTCCTCTCCATATCATATTCTCTCTTGAAGGCTCCAGGGCTCTTCTCTCATTCGCTCTCACGCCTTTCACACTCTTCCATTCAATCTTTTCACTCAATCACACTCTCTGGCTATCTGTACCTCTCTTGGGCAGAGAATGAGACAGAAAAAGGGAATGACCAGAGAATGAAAGAGTGACAGTGAGCTATAGAAATACCAACTGAACAGTTGGAAGAAGAAGAAAGAAGGAAGAAAACCGGAAAAAAAAGAGAGTTCTTAGACGAGCAGCCAACTTCTGTATCCAATGGTGGTTGGAAATTATTTTTGTGGCCTGTCACCTCAAATCTGTGCAAATCTAGTTTAGGGAAACCTTCCATTTTTTATTAAAAAATTTTGAAAATAAACATTTTTTGATGAGACCATGAAAGTTATCTCAATTCAATAGAAATTTACCATCTCAATTTCTCTTGTTATGCTAGTCTGTATGTTCAAATCTATGCGTGGTTGTGGAGAAGTGTTTGTCTTCTTTTTTTTCTTCTCTTTTGCTGAGAAAATTAGCCGTTATGGGTAAAATGGCCTGTTAACCTTAAAGAAAGGGTAGAGTTTTGGTAGTTTAATATATTGGCTGACTGAAGTCCTGGTATTTATTTTCCAATGCACTTTGTATTACACAATCTTTAGTTCCATGTTCCTCGATCTTTGAATAATCTTTTTCAAGATGTTGAGCTGTGGCGGCCATGGAGAATACAACTTCTCTAAATGGATGACACAATTGATTCTACAATTTATTCCTTTATGAAATGCGGAGTTGTCACAGTTCTCTTTTGAGATCACGTATAGAAATGAGATTACTCAAGAAATATTTGCGTAATTGTAAGAAATGTTGTGGAGAATTTCATATTTTATTTATTTATAAAAACTGAATTTTATTGCATGGAACCAACAAGCAAAGTAGCAAATTCATTCCCGTCAAAATAGGGCTGAAAAAAGCTTGGGTATGATGGTTTTGTAACTGATAGTGCTTGAATGCAGAGCAGCATACCTCCTTGTCTAATTTGCTCCTTTTTCATTGAAAAATATTAAATCTGAGCAATAATTTCCAAATTCATGACTAAAAATAAAGAATTATTGTCAGAAGAACTTGATTCTGCTTGGGCATAACACTACCTTTTCCCACTCAATTCTGTTTTATAGAAAATAGCGTCCTGACATTGAGTAACGATCTGGGAACTCAGCCAACTTTCTTGCCAGGTCAAATGAAAATTAAAACCAACTCTCTTCTCAGTTAACAGCGAGACAAAGAAACCTCTGTTTGAACCTAAGCAGTCCTCGAGTTGCACTTTTTATAATTTGGTTCCTTTCTATAGGATTTTGCTATTGTTCTCTATCCTAGAAAAGAGAAGATGTTGATTTTTGTTTGTTTTGTTATTTTACATGAATCTATATTTCCCTTTTGCAGATTCCAACAAATGCTGCTGGTCTTATTGAGTATAGGGCACATCCCTTTTGGGACCAGAAGTATTGCCCTCTACATGAGCTAGATGGAACTCCTAGGTGCTGCAGTTGCGAAAGAATGGAGGTCTGTGTAAATGTCATGCTTATGGATGAAAATATCAGTGTTGGTTTCAGTTTTAATATCGGTCATGCTTATATCTGTGTCTGGACATATCAGACAATATATATTAGTATCGGTATATTGGACGGAAATTTTTTTTTTAAAAATCGTAAATTGATAAGGCCGTGGGTTGTATCGGCCAATACGAAAATATATTATGATATTATCGCGGTATAAATCGTATTATGATATATACGAAAATATATTATCGTAGGCTGATACGATTCATATCATATTTTCATCCATGGGTGTGCTACTTTTTGCAAAATAAGCTTGCCTGTGAAATTGGTGATCCATTTTCTTTCTTTCCCATCGGTTGTTTTTTAACAAAAAAAAAAAAAAAATTGACACAGTCAAGACTTCACTTGTCTATGCAGCCACGGGACACAGGATATGTTTCTCTTGATGACGGTCGAAATCTCTGCTTAGAGTGTTTGGATTCTTCTATCATGGATACTGATGAGTGTCAACCACTTTACTTAGATATACAAGAATTCTATGAAAACTTAAATATGAAATTGGAGCAGCAAGTTCCTTTGCTTCTTGTTGAGAGGCAAGCTCTGAATGAAGCCATGGAGGGAGAAAAGCATGTAAGACTCATACAAATATTGCATTCACTTCCTGTTAGCATGCAGTTACTGCTTTTTTTTAGCTTTAGCGAAATAAATACATGTGAACTTATGTTTCTTTTCCTGTCACAAATAGGGCCATCATCATATGCCTGAGACTAGAGGACTTTGCCTCTCCGAAGAACAAACTATTACCACCGTGAGGATTCTCTCTCTCTCTCTCTCCCCCCCTCAGCCCATGTGGGTGTGCGTGCATGAGACTAGAGGGGATACTTTTTTGCATTCTCGTGGTTGTGCCAGAAATATGGATAAAAACATCGGTATCGGTATTGAACATATTGAACAATATGTATCGTATTATTATTGGATGCAATTGTTTTTTATTCGTAAACTGATAGGGTTGTGTTGGCTAATATAAAAACATATTGCGATATTATTGCAGTAACGGATATCTGATACTAATATATATTTGCTGATATTTGCATCGATGGCTTGAATCTTTATATCCAAATGTTCTTTCATCTGATTATGTTGCGGAGCATAATGTGCATTTATACCCTGTAAACTGCTAGGTTTTGAGAAGACCAAGAGTTGGGGTCGGAAATCGGACCATGGACTTGATAACGGAACCCTATAAACTGACACGTCGCTGCAATGTGACTGCAATCCTTCTTCTGCATGGCCTTCCTAGGTATAATAGCCTTCACTTCCTTATTCTGCTGGTTTGCACTACTGCTTTATTTACTTCTTGAATTCCTTCTGTAGACATTTTTTGTGCATTCCTATCTTTCTTGTCAATTACCATCCTTGTTTACTATCTTTTTACTATCATTCTTCTTCATATCATTCATTTTCATTGCTCAATTTTTTGCACTGCTCATTTATCTTGTGATTCTTCCAGCATTTTCTTCCATGTTTTATTCTCTTTAAAAAACCCTTTTTGCAGCGCCAGTGCAATGTCTTATATCTCTAGTGTGCAATTGTTTTTATCAGTTAAATAACTTTTTCCGTTGGTCTGAGGATTCGTTTGGATCTAAGATAATTTAAAGAAAAGGAAAAGAAAATTAAATTAATTTACTTTTTCATATTTAGAGTGTATAAAAAATCACAAGGAAAAACATTGATACAAAATGTATTTTAGAATATTCATATACCAGAAAAAATGATTTTTCTTTCATTTTTATTTTTTCATTGTTAAATTTTTTTTTTAAAACCTATTTAGATCTAAACTTATCTTGCAGTCCCTCTGGTTATTCACTTTTCTACCACTTCGGTCAATTATGAAGCGCTAAAACTGCTATCATTCCAACATATTTGACATAATTTTAGGTTCAAGTCTCTCTTCCAAGTTAAATTAATCTCTGTTCTGTGTTATGAAGCCAGCTTTCATTTCAGCTGAACCACCATGCCGCCCTTAAACACGTACTGCAGTTTTCTTAAGCTGCACATTGTTTATTAGATGTGTGAAATGATTACCCTAAATGAGGCTGAGCATCAAACTATATATGTTTGATGATGATTGCGTATTGCCATATCACGGATGGTTAGATCAACACAACTTTATCTTTGCTTTACGAAAAGGTCGTTTATGTGATATCAGCCCGTGACTTTTTTGCCAATGTGGGGCAACCATGTTTGGCACCAAAGGCTAGGTGGGTCATAGCCGAGTCGGTTGCGCGAGATAGGAAATAGTGTTCTTTTTCTTACGGTGCACTTTTTCGGGTTCCCATGTCAATGAGAAATGTGTGGATTATGGAAGTAACAGAGGATACACTATTAGTGAAGTATATTATTTAGAACTTCTGAGTTGAGTGCAAATCACCCCATTATCAAGTCATGATGCCAATATCTAGGTTGGATTCAGTTAAAAGTGACTTGAATTCATCTGTCTTGAAAGAATCCATGCTTCCACTGAAATTGGGCACAGAATTCGGATTTACTGGTCCTAATTCCAATTTTGATATTTGATATTGGGCGGAATTAGGATTCTAATTCTATATTCTGATTTCTTAGAATTAAAAAATAGTATACATCAAAAGATTAATCAGGCTTTAAGTTTGTTCTTTTCTTTCAGAATTGTAGTTCCAGATACAATTTCAATGATAGAATTAGAATTCTGTCTAATTTTAATTTCAATATGATTGAAATTGGATTTATATTTTTAAATTTTAGTTTCAATATAGCAATCTAATCAGACTCTAATAAAATTTTCTTTATTCAGGTTGCTCACTGGTTCAATCCTAGCTCATGAGATGATGCATGCTTGGCTACGGCTTAAAGGTGCTTATTCTGTACCACAATTTAGCATCAGGCATTGATGGAGAACAATTCCAATCAATTATTTCCTCATAATCACAACATAGGTGAAAATATCAATTTCGGTATTGATATTAGTCATGATCATATCGATATCGGACATATCAGATAATACGTATCTGTATCAAATATATCAGAAGAAAAAAATTTCTAAGAATTGTAAGCTAATGGGATCGTATTAATATAGAAACATATTCCGATATTATTGCCGTACCGAAAAATATCAGTATTAGGGGCCCTGCCCTGATACCGATATATATTGGCCGATATTTTTATCTATACTGCTTAGCGAGCGTTAATCCGCTTGCGAAGGTAAGATTTTATGTTATGGGAATGCCATGACTCTCGGGGACACTAACGCTTGCTCCGTTGCCCTTTCGGAAAGGCTTCCGAATGCTTAATCCGCAGATCGAGGAAGGCATCTGCCAGGTTTTAGCTTTCATGTGGCTAGAATCTCAGCTCAAATCGGGATCTCGGAGCAGCGAAGCATCATCTTCATCGTCCTCGGCTTCCATAACCTCTCAACGAGCTATAAGATCGCCATTCGAGATGCAGCTGGGGAAGTTTTTTAAGAAACAGATAGAGTCCGACATTTCACCCGTCTACGGAGATGGGTTTCGAGCCGCTAACCAGGCGGTGCTGAAATATGGACTCCGAAGGATGCTTGATCACGTCTCGATGACCGGCAGCCTGCCTTATTGAAGCCGTCGGCTGTGAATATTATCTGGATTCTATCATTTTTTATTGACATAATTTGGCCTCGGCTTTTTTTTTGAAATCCGAGGCCTATCGGTGTCGATGTACATTATATTTAGTGTTCTTTTCATGTACCATGGATCCGATTCGGTCTAAATAACATTCTTTTGATTCAATTTGCCGTTGATTATGATTATTATTCGTGGAGAATTCTTATTAAAATTGTCTATCTAAAATGTCTAATAAATTATCGATACTATTGGTTTTAATTTATATATGTGTTATAATAATATTTGAATTTTTTTGTTTATATTTGAATTTTTATACTAATTAAATAATAATTTTTTAAATATTTTTTTAAGTAATATTTTTCTTTGGTTATTATTTGAAACAAATATTTCAAAACATTTTCATGATCAATGTAGTTTTGGTTTACAAGATTGCAGGGACGAAATTAAGATTACTTTAGTGGATTTAATATTTTTATATTTTTTAACGTAATAAATTTAAAATAATTATATTATTATTTTTAATGAAAATAATAAAAATCAGTTAATATTATAGAAATAAATGTGTCATAATAATTAATCAATAATATGTTTTAATAATAATTATTAAATAGTCTGTCACTATGTTGCTGGGGTCTCTCGTTGCTTCAAACTCGGAACGTAAAATTTCAGTTCGGTTCGGAATCAATGCATGACGACGGCAATGGCAATGGCAATGGCAATGCATAAAATGTTTCTATTCAGCAAGCTTCTGCTGAGAGTCTTCAATGTTCAGGCGCTGGTCTTCTAATCTTCCTCTCTCTCGCCTCCGCCGCCAGCTCTCTCTTCCGGTCCACTGGACTCCCCGCGACGAGGCCAAGCTTACCCATTCCCAGTTAGTCTCACGGATATGCCGCCTCTCTGTTCTTCACCGTTTCAATTCCATCCCAAAGCTCTCTTCCCAATTCTCCGACGACATCATCGACGACGTCCTCCAAGACTTGCGGCTAAACCCTTGCGCTTGTCTCGGGTTTTTCACATTAGCGCTAAAACAGCAGCATTATAGGCCAAATTTCAAATCTTACTGCAAGATCGTGCACATTCTATCGAGGGCTCGAATGTTCGATGAAACCAGGCTTTATTTGAATGAGCTTTTGGATGTTTGCAAGAAAGGAAAGTGTTCGGTGCGTGTCGTTTGGGATGAGTTAGTTAGGGTTTATGAGGAATTTAAGTTTTCTCCTACTGTCTTCGACATGATTTTGAAGGTGTATGCTGAAAAAGGGTTCGTAAAGAATGCCCTGTATGTGTTTGATAATATGTCTAAGTTGGGACGCATGCCGAGCTTGCTGTCGTGTAATCGTTTGCTCAGCAGTTTGGTGAAGAAAGGTGAATATGATATTGCTCTTCATGTTTATAATCAGATTATTGTAATCGGAATTGTACCAGATGTGTTCACCTGTTCGATAATTGTGAACGCGTATTGTAAGAATAATAGACTAGGAAAAGCAGTTGAATTTGTTAAGGAAATGGAGGATTTGGGATTCGAGCTGAATGTGGTTACGTATAACAGTCTGATTAATGGGTACGTTAGCGCAGGAGACGTCGAAGGAGCTAAACGGGTGCTTATCTTGATGTCTGATAAAGGGATTCAGAAAAGTGCAGTTACTTATACCTTGTTAATTATGGGTTACTGCAGACAGTTGAACATGGATGAAGCAGAGAAGTTGCTTCATGAGATGAAGAAGTCATTTGTTGCTGATGATCACGCTTATGGAGTTTTGATAGACGGGTACTGTCAGAAGGGCAAATTGGATGATGCTGTCAGGATTCAGAATGAGATGTTGACCTCGGGTTTCAAAATGAATTCGTTTATCTGTAACTCCTTGATCAATGGGTATTGCAAAGTTGGTGAAACTCACAAAGCAGAATTAATTGTCAAACGTATGGTAGATTGGGGTCTAAAGCCAGATAGTTATAGCTTCAATACACTGGCGAATGGATATTGTAGAACTGGCTGTACAAATGAGGCTTTTCTTCGCTGTGATGAGATGAGGAGAGAAGGGATTGAACCTACTGTTGTGACTTATAATACCCTTCTTAAGGGTTTATTTCGTGAAGGAGCATTCACTGATGCCCTCCAACTTTGGCGATTAATGTTGAAAAGAGGAGTGCGTCCAAATGCAGTTGGTTACTGCACCCTGCTTGATGGGCTTCTGAAGATGGGGAATTTTGATGACGCTTTCAAATTGTGGAAGGGCATTTTGGCTAAGGGATTTGGAAGTACGGTTGCCTTCAATACAATGCTAAATGGTCTGTGCAAAATGGGGAAAATGGTTGAAGCCGAGGAGATTTTTAAGAAATTGTTGGAGATTGGCTGTTCCCCTGATGCAATAACATATAGAACACTAAGTGATGGATACTGTAAAGTTGGAGATGTTGAAAAAGCTTTTGAAGTTAAGCATATGATGGAAGAGGGTGCTATTTCTCCATCCATTGAAATGTACAATTCTCTTATCACTGGACTTTTTAAGTCTGGGAAATTAAGTAAAGTTGCGGTTCTTCTTGCTGAGATTAGTGCCAAGCATCTAAAGCTGAATATTGTTACCTATGGTGCTCTCATTTCTGGTTGGTGCAGAGAAAGTATGCTGGATAAAGCATTTAGTACATACTATGATATGAGAAAGAAGGGTTTTGCTCCTAACATAATCATATGCTGCACAATCGTTAGCTGCCTGAATAAACTTGGCAGGATAGATGAAGCAACTTTGCTGTTCCAAAAAATGGTAGATATTTATATTTCGTCTGAATATCAATCATCTGAGAGGTTCTATAAGTCAGATGGCAAACATCTAGACATTCAAAATATCGTGGACTCCATTGATGATAGTATCAAAGATGCTCCCTTTGTCAACAATTTTGTCTACAATACAATTTTTTCAGGGTTTTGCAAGTCTGGGCGGCTTCATGACGCAAGAAGAGTTCTCTCAGATTTGTTAATGAGGGGCTTTATTCCGGATAATTTTACTTACTGCACTTTGATTCATGCGACCTTGGTTGCTGGTGATGTGAACGAAGCTTTTAATTTACGCGACGAAATGCTGAAAAGGGGTCTAGTTCCAAATATTGCTATCTACAATGCACTTATTAATGGCTTGTGTAAATCTGGAAACCTCCACCGAGCAAGAAGGCTTTTCCATAAACTTCACCGAAAAGGATTGGCTCCTAACGTTGTTACATATAATACCTTAATTGATGGGCATTGTAAGTCTGGCAGCATCGATGAAGCTATTAAACTCAAGGACAAGATGATCAATGGAGGAATTGTTCCTTCTGTTGTTACCTATTCCACCTTACTTAATGGTCTTTTTAAGCAAGGAGATACTAAACATTCACTTGAGCTCTTGGATCAGTTGATTAATGCTGGTATGCAAGGCCTGCAAATTAATATATACCAAATCTTTAGTTGAAAATTTCAGTTCTCAATCTCTGTAGTAATGGTGGTGATATCATAATTGCAGGAAATGCAGAATTATCGACCCGATTTTAAACCACTAGCACCTTCGTGGTTGAGGCTCCATGCACTGGGAAAATATTGTAGCAACAGGAAACAGGCTACTAGTTACAAATCTCTAATAAGGTATTGAGAGGGCTATTTGTAAGAATTGTTCCATATAATGTTACACATATTTAGTAATCTATTAAAATGATTAAAGGATATGATTTTATACAATTTTATTATATTTTCACTAGAGAAGTTATTTCATTAATTAGCTCGGTTTTTGATGAAAAGAAGGGATTTTTGTAATTAATGGTCAGTCTTCTTATATTGTAAGAATTATCTATCGTTTATTGTAGATAATAATTTGCAGTATTTTTCTCGGCAAAGGGTGGCTGTTTTTAGTTTGAATTGTAGGAAGCTAAAACTTCCTATCTTCTTTTAATTTTAAGTGGCCCTTCTAAAATACTACATAACGGTGCAGTAATTCTATGTATAAGATTCTGTGAACTTTTACGAAGAATGAGAAATAAGAGTAAAGAGAGACAAATTGGCTTTAAATTATTCGAAAAAAGAATTTTAAGCATTGATTAAGGTATGCCATGAATATTTATTTCTACATTATGAAATAGTGAAATAGCGTGACAATTATAATGATCCGAGAACGGTTTAAATGTAATAAGTTTTACACTGTCACCTTCAGGGATGAATCAATTACCACTATTTGTAAAGTATCCATCTTCAAGTAGCAGGAGCCCCTTGTCCTAGACATCAGATATATTCAAAGAAAATGTCCTCCTCATTCTCAAAGAGTGTAATGTTGGGTCAACAGAAGCGTTGAATGAAGGTAGATGATGAAATAGCTTCGGTTAGGCCAAAGACTACAATGGTAAACCCCTAACCTTTCTATAAGATTTGATATCTTAATTTTTGATACTGTTGAATGTTAGTGATATCATAATTGCAGGAAAATAAATCATTCAAACGAGGAAGAAGGAAGAACTATTCTAAAGCTGTCATTGTTTCTATCTTTAGAGAATAGATGACTGCAAAAAATTGGATGTTATTAAGATCTCAAAGTATTGATATGGTTGATGTTATTGAGGGCATCAATCAAAATATGTAGCTTTTGATAATATTAATTTAGGGTTTATTTGGATATAAAAAAAATTTGAAGAATAAATTAATTAAAAAATAATAGTAATTGATGGGTACAGAATACCTAGCCTAGAAAACCGTTCAATTACTTTGTCCAATCCACAGGCGGTTATCACCGGCAGTTGGTTATGGATAAGAATGACCATTTTCTAACTATATAAAAACCTTCATCCCAACAAAGAAGAAGAGGCTCCTGAAAGAAAAAAGAAAGAGGGAAAAGAGAGGAGAAATGGGTACCCTAGCATGAGAGGACTCTCCCTCCATATGATCTCCCACAAAATCCTCCAACCGAATAAATGATATCCTCTAGGACATTGTCCATCTAAATTTTCATAATCCCCATTACAATCCATCACGCACATTTTATTCAAAATATACTCTATCTTTTTCTCTATGAAGAAGGATTTCTGACTTGGGTATCGGAGGATTTACGGTGGGAGCAATTTTCGCCATCCTCTGATCTCTCGTTTTTAGTTGTGTTGCGCAGGGTTTAGGTTCGAGACTATGAAAATCGGATCTGTATTAGATCGACTAGCACAAAGATCCGATTTGCAGCCCCCAATCCATAGGACAATCTGAATTCCTGGTATGCAACATTGGAGCCGTCTGTGGGAAGCGGCCAAAAGGCCAGCTTTACCACTAAAAAGTATAAAAACAAAACTGACGCACTTAATGCTCCTACTCTAGCCAGCATTTCGACGAGAGAAATTAGACGACTTCCTGAACAATGATGGCAGTA
>JAOVVI020001284.1:0-25138 GCA_028571085.2 Nepenthes alata | reverse complement strand
CCTGAGCGGGACAAGACGACAATTTACTGATCATACATCAGATGCACCTAAAAATCCAGCAGCTTGTCAATAAAACTGGCAAGAAAACTTCTTTAAAAGAAAATAGAAAAAGAAAGAAAAGATAAGCAATGACTGCCAACATCTATCTACAAGAAAATATATCTCAATCATACAAAAAAATACAGTAACAGGTGGAGAAATATTCTCAAATTATATGGAGCAGGAGCAAAAACCACCCACCGAGAATGCAAGAATCACGTAAACATGTCATTAACTTCCATCTAGTATTTATAAGATGACCCAGATGATGGTGGCGCAGGAGGCAACCGCGTCGGCGTGCGGCGGCTGTTTGAGCTCAATCTGAAGCTCACATCACCATTCTGGGATGGGTCACTGTTCCTCCGACTATGGCTGGACTGAAACCTTGATGAGCCACCATCAGTAGATCCATTGGCAGCAGCATCAAACGCAGTTCTCCAGTCATCACCAACAGATGAAACCCTGGTTCTTGGGCTGCTTTCTGTGCACACAATATTTTACCGATGAAATAAAGTCCATCTTTCATATATACCCTTTTAGAAACTGCAAACTAAGAAAGAACTAGAGAGGAACTGTGAGTAGTTGTCAGGTGACCTGATAGTCACAGATTGAAGACGTGGAAACAGCCTCTTACATCATGCAAAGTAAGGCTACATAAATAGACTAAAACTAGCCAGATCTTTCCCCAGATTTCATACATGAGCACAGGACAGCCCCCTTTAACCCAGAAAGTGAAAAAGTTCAACTTTAATGGTCACAGAAAGTCTCGACAAAAGTTCATTTATTGTTGAACGACTGGCTTCTGCAGAAACCACATATTGTGATTCCGAAGCAGCAAAAAGCCCATAGATTTGAAACAATGCTGAATAAAGAGATTCTTTTATGCTTTGCACTCATCATACACGGAAATTTCCTGACAACAAGAGAAATTCTGACAGTACAGAAATCCATGCTTGAATTGAAAGGACAAGAAACCTGCAGAAACTTTCCAAATTACGTGTGTTTGGGAAAAACTTTCCTAGCTTTTTACTCCCCACTCTATCACCCTGTAGGGGACAGAAAAGTGAATTATTTAAAGAGACTTCACATAGTAACAGTGTTTTCCCCTACATCAATCCACCTCATGGAAGATGAATCGAAACCGTAGAAAGAGAAAGAGATTGTATCAATGTACATGTACCCTGAAAATAACTATTTTGAAAGTAACCGAGCAATGTGCACTTGCCTGTCAACAGATTCTTTCTCCCAATCAAACAGTTTTATTATATCCACAAAAGCAAACAAATTTTTCAAGCAACTAGAGAAAGACATTGACCATTTTGAGTGATCTTAACAGGCTGACAGATTTAAACATTAACTTGCCTAACCCACCTCAGTTCCAGATAATTTTAAATCCTGAAGTCTAAAAACAAAAACAATGTACAGAAAGGGAGATAAAACAAGAATTTTTCTATATCCTTTTTGTAATCCTTTCAGATAAACTTCCATTTATCGTTTTCAAAATGGGAATGAATCATGGCCAGATTTACCTCTTTCAAAAGGAACCCCCTTTAAGAGGCAAATAAATGGGAAGGAAAGCAAAAGAAAGCACAATACAGAACGAACGGTTGAAAGTGCTGCATAGGATTACTCAAGGAATTTCATTACCTGCTTCACTACCCACATCGGACCCGTCAGGTGCAGCACCTGCATGATTGTCATGGATGCTTAGTTGCCTCACAAGTTTAGAAAGAAGAGAGGATTGCTTTTGATAACGTTCTCTTCTGCCCTTGACATTCCGGTCCTCTTGAAGGAGCTCTTCAATCCTTGCAGAGCTTTGGGCACTACAAACACATTGACAAATGTAAACATGTAATGCAAGAAGCTGACATCAATATGCTAGCTATGTCCAAGCAGATCACACAATGTGTGTTCTCCGTATAGACCAGGGAATATGGCTTTTGTCTTACGGATTTATCTTGAAATCTCACAACCATCAAGCTTCAATACTGTTACTAAGGCCTAATTGCCCAAAATTTATCCTCTTCAATTAATATACACGCATTATAACTAGCTGATCGCCAGTTAACAAAGGAAAGTTTATTAAAACAGCAGCATTTTTGTTTTCTCCTTCCCCACAATTTTTTTTATGGATTCCTAAGTTGGGGAGAGGGAGTTGGTAGGGATTCAACCGAGGTCATTGCCCTAAACAAGTGGACAACCAACCAAACGGTGGCTACCCTTGATCTCCCTAAGTTAATAAATTAGCTGATTTTCCTTGAATAAGTAAGCAAAGATAGACAAAAAAGAAAAGAGAAAAGGAAAAGACACAAGGCACTAAGGGAATAACATAAACACTTCAGATAAAATTTACCAGTCACCTACCTTGAAGAAAGTGCACATAATGCCTGTCAGTTTTGGTGCTCATAAAATGATTTCAACTAAGTAATGCAATCAACATGGTAGGATACCTTCTTTGAGGTATTTAAAAGGGGCCAGCTCATGCACAAAGCTCCCACACCATGAGATTATATGGACCCCACTAGGAAGCCCATTTTAACTACCTCGAAGAAAGCCCACTAGGAAGCCCATTTCTTAAACAAAACTGTGGACCCTCAATTATAAGCACTAAAACCTGCATTATCTTTCCTCCTTTTTCGATTTCTTAGACTGGGTAATGCAAAGAGGCAGATGCAAATGCATCTCAAATTCAAAAAAAAAATTAGTGGACATAGGGCATATCAGTATATACCAGTGTAGTTGGGGACAAGTGGGTATAACAGAGAATTCATGCTTTTTAGATATGCTTACTACCACTAAAGGTCGTACTCTAATTTTTTAGCCCACTATTGCATGAGATACTCTAAATATACATAGAACATACTTAATCCACAAACTATTAAAAGATCTTTTCATCCAGAATAAGGATAAGACAGCAGCACTTCCAGAGCCAGGACAATTACCAGAGTTACATTTAATCCCACTATCACTCATAAAGCACTCTCCATAAAGAGCAGAAAATTTATAAATCAAATTAATTAAGGACACATATTGTATTTGTTAATAACAATAAGTCAGCTAGCACATTCATACACAACAAAAAAATAAACAAAACTCCACTCTGACCTGATGGAACTATACAGCTGATTGAGCATGTCTTCCTTTGCTTTCTCAACTTGGCACAGAACGACTGCCTGTTTAACCAGAATGAAAATAAGAAAAACCCTAAGCCAGAAAGAAATAGAAAAATAAGGCCATGGGAAATTTTGTGGGAACCCAGGGTAAAGGGTAGAGAGATTGCAGAGGGAGAATCTGACTGACTTTTGGCACATTAGCAGCAAGGCTGTTCAGTACAGCTTCCACATAACCACGAACTTCTTGGGACATCCACAGGAGCTCTTCCTCAGGATCTGCAGGTCTTCTAGTCATTGTGTCCTAACACATTGATCAAGTTAGCAACTTTAAGACTTACCTTGATTCAAAAGAAAAGAAAACTGAAAATTTCATGCAAGACCATTTTAAACTAATGGATCAAGTACCATGTAATTGCAACCATAGTATGTGAAAAATAACACACCAAATTAAGGAGACTTGAACATTATGGAGTTCAACCACCCTTTTTGGAAGGAAAGGGCCAAGGAGGAGTGGAACCTTCTGCAGATCAAGACCTAGTTCACAACTTGGTCTTCAGACCGCAGTTCAACGTTATGGAGTTCAAGACCAAGTTCACAATTTCTGCAGTTTATTATCTCAGGATTTCTATTACTACTCCCATAGGAAGCAAAGACACTTCTCCCAGGTGGTGTATTGGACATGTATACTACATGCCGGATGTGCTAGGAATTTTTTAATTTAATTCAGACAAGCTAGACAAGACGTTCGGCTATTTTCCAATTTTCAAAACAAAGCATTGGCTCCTGATATAAACTTAGGTTTGAGCTAATTAGTGAAAATATCAAAAACATATTTTCTCTTGTTACAGAAAACTAGCAGGAAAAACCAATTATTCAAACCCATTACTCACAAAAAAACAGAGAAAGAGCTTGCAATGGTTTAAAATTCTTCCACCTTGAAATCGGAGAACGAAAGAGATTTTTTTTAAAAGTATTTTTAGTGCCTATTTTCCTTCAACCAAGAAAATTACAGGGAGATACGTCTTAAAATTTACGAACACCACATTTGCATAGGGTAAGAGTTTCAAGAGTTTATGTAGTGTAAAAGAGTGTTTTTTGTAAACTATTTATCTATATATTAAGAAAACATGGCTTTAAGTTAACGTGTCCCTAAAGTGTCATGTCCTAATTTCTGAAAAGTTATGTGCCGCCATGTTCATGGCATGTAGTGTTTGTATCTTGTACCCGTGTCTGCGTTTCTTAGCTAGTCACTCAGTGGACTGGACATCTTTCCCAGTATCCTGGCTCCTTGCCATTTGGAAAGAAACCCCCTTGACATAATCTATTGTAAGTGAGAAAAATTCAGAATACATGTCAAATTCATGAGGCCTCAGTTCAAGATGATTCAGACATGAGCACAATAAATTAACAATCTAATATTAGGTAGCGATGTAGCACTGAAAATGTGAAGCAACTTTAAGGGAAATTAACAACAAATGAAATGTTTGCTCATCCTAGTGCCATGCAATTATGCACTCCAAGCAGTGTCTGAAAAACTCACAAGCAATTATGGAGAAAAAACTCACAAGAGAACCATTAGAGACACTCTGACGCATGGTAAGCCCAGATTCCCCCATTAGACCTCCGTTGACAGGATTGGCAAAGTTTCTCAATTTGTTTAACCACTCAGCCTTGTCCACCATACTCTCTGCTTTCAAAATAACAGCACTGTGCGCTGCAGGGATAAGAATAACAAATTTGCAACCAACAACGAGACAGATATTAAGCCAAGAAAAAAGTGAAACATAAAAATAAACATTTCAGGAAACTTTCCTACACCTTTTACAACAGTCTTATATGGAACTTTGCTAGTCAACTTGAACACAAGACTGGATTTTTTTCCAGAATCTGGCCCATTTGCCTTTTTGTCTTTGGATCTTTTTGATTCCTTTGACGGTGGATCTTCATCATCTGATATCTCTTCAATATTACATTCCTGGATAACGAAATTCAGTTGCAATTACAGAGCCATTTAGTTGTTGATGTTTATTCCTGTTAATATGCATAGCAGCTGAGCTATTATGATGCCTTCAAAACATATGAACAATTTGCAAACTTGTTTAGCAGCAAGGACAAGATATTCAAGTGAAATATTAGTGCATATAACCTAACAAACACAAAAAAAATACAAGGAAAATTACACTCTTAAAAACCAAATATATAAGAATCCTTAATGAATTTATATTTCATACTACATTGCAAGTTTTTCACAAAAAGGAACTTAAGCGGTGGTAAACGTTCTTTCAAACCCAAGCACTAACAAGTATTAACAGTAAGGTGTCCAGTAGGTAGAGAGATGCATGCATGCCCAAAAGCACAAACCCAGGTACTCAATTTCATCATCATCAATTACTCCTTCCTAATAACCGAGCATTCCCCAGAATTAGGGGCAGATATTCAAGTGAGCTACCAGGGACTGCTAACCGGGAAACATGCACCAATAAATGAGACTCTCGCTGTATTGACATTGTATTTCCTGACATTAGAAGTAACTGAAAATGAAGGCCATGAAATATCTTTCACATTCAAAGTAATTATACATGATGTAATAACTAGAAGAAAGTCAAAGGTATCCATTCAACAGCATTAGTTCAGCTATCTATAACAATTGCAAGTAACAAACAAAGGTGAGCCTTAGCACAACAACAAGCTTAGTCCTTTATGACTTGAAGGTCACATGTTAAACCACTAAAACAGCCTTTGCAGTCCCTCCCTAGAGCCAGCGAAGGGAGAAGCCTCCCACCCTTCTAATTCCAAGAAGTAGAGAGATAGTTCTCAACATTCTAGGAGAAAAAGTAGAAATATGGAACATAAAAAATATATCAAAGGGTATGTCACATATTAGACACAAAACAAGTCCATTGTTACAGTATGTTGCTTAAGAAGTGAAAAATGCAATCCAAATATAATTTACTTTGCAAGGGAAATACATGCAAGCAACTGATTCACAAAATCAAAGAGGGAGAGGGGCATTAGCCTAAACAATGAAAGGAGAGAGCAGAATAAGATCTTCGTGAATGCTGTCTATCAATGTAAGATGAATAATCCACTACTGGAAACAAACTTTAAAAATAAACAGTGAATTTGTTTCATTAATAAACAAAGAGCCTCTTATTTCATACCTCTAAATTAATAACACCATGAAAATGTCTTTCTTCTTGCTTTTTTGTATACCCAAGCTGCATATAATTGGATAAACACTTCAATTAATAGTGCGATCAATAAAATAGGTAAGTAAAATCACATAATAATAGTCACATGTGTATAATTACTTAAATGTAACACCTGAATCCAAAGAAAATCAACCTATAATCTTGAATGGTAAGCTTTGGTACAACGATAAAGTTGCTTTCGCATGATCTGAAAACCACAAGTTCAAATCACAGAAATAGCCTCTCTACATTACAATGGTACGGTTACATACATTTGTCCTCCCTAGAGCCTGTAATGCTGGAAGCCACATGCACTAGGTCAAACATCAATTGAGAATATTACATTTTCATTATGATGATTCCCCCTTATGTTGCCTCAAATATCATTTTCCCCAGCCCATCCCCGGTAAAAATAATAGTGCATCTGCAAGGACGTTCTGACTATATGCCCCCGTATTGACCTTTCCAGCCTTCAATTTATTGTATTTCTAATATTCAACAGTTTAATGTCTTTCTTGGGCACGGAAACTGTTTTATGTCGATAAAAATCCATTGCTTCAAACAAAGTTGTGGGCACTTCTACAATTTCAGACCAGTTCCACTAACAGTCAACAAATTAATAATACTTAAAACCACCACATCAAGAGTAACAAGTGCTAGATTAGAATACTATGCTCCTTCTGAACCTAAAAACCTCCATATAAAGCAAAAGGAAAACCATTGTCTATTTAACATTGACACAATTATTGAAATCAATTTGGTTTATGAACTGGAAGACAACACCAACTGTCGAGGACATGTAATTGTTTCTACCATCCACACAACATCTAAACTTAAAAAGAGACAGGAAATCAGAAAATAATAGCTACAAAAGAAAGCTTTATTTGCAACTAGAACAAATTCATTTAGGTCCAAGTGGTTAGAAAACAAAGAAATTTCATGCTTTTATGAAGTCATGTCAGCATAATACACAGCACATAAAGGGTTGACGCTCAGGTAGCTTGAGACTGAAAATCAGGGGCCCAAAAACCCTTTTTTGTTTACATTTTTAGCAAACAGACTCAAAGTAAAACTTTGAATTCACGTTTTTTAATTGATGTTAGCCATTTAAATAATCATGATTCTACAAATCAGTCACCACAGCTTGTCTGCAGAAAACACTGCAAAAAAATAGAAGAGTGGCTGGCAACGCTTATCAACCATCACTTTCAACATTCCAGAAAGTCTTGCTTACTTCTTTCATGGTTCAAGAAAATGTATGTTATTTCAGCATTTATCATGGATGCTATGTCAATCCGGTTCATAGGGAACAGGACTGTGACAAGTGACAAATAATACTGGACATGAAAAATATAGCAGCCAAGTCCAGAAACTAAAAAAAAAATTGTACTACATATAAGACAACATAATGAGAATCAGAAATTTTTTTGTAGATGACCAAATAACTCATCATTCTGCAGCAAGAAATGAACAGAATTCAAAACATATGCAACCAGTATACACGAGACACTATCCACAAATAGTCGTATTCATAACTCAACATGCCAATAAGGAATATAGATGTAATATTAGTTTATTGTCAAAACTCAGACTCTAAGAAAGCTCACCAACCTTTCCACTTTTCTCATTCAAAACAAACCATCGCCTACCCCAACCATTACCTTTTGCACTCTTTTTCAGTAAAAATCCTGCAAAAATTTTTGAAACATTTATAAAGATTGAAAGCATAAAGTAACAAACAGGCTGCAAGTATGCTCTCTAACCATGCCTACTGAAAAGAGAGAAAAAAATGGTCTAATGCACAAGCTTCCCAGTGAAGTACGTGGAAAATTACACAGCCTTACCCCACTATGTTGTAGAGATGATGATTTTGTGGTCAAATTTGTGACCAATGAAGCAGCCTTATTGTTGCACTAACCCTCTTACAGAAAAAAAGAGTATAGAACAAATCAAGAGATTACAATAGAGTCCTTAAAGTCTCTATTCTTCTGTATAAGGTGCAGGTAAGTGCTCACAGAAAGGATTAAAGCAGACAGGTGTAAGAGACAGACAGAAACAGAGATAAAAGTTAACAGGCACAAAAAACAAATATTTTCATTCAGAAAAGAGGAAAACTGCAATATTTTTTGGGCTATAAAACAACTTGCAATTAGTTAGCTACAGGAAATCCATATTTCCATTTCCGACATTTAAAAGCTAGTCATCCACCTGAAATTGTAATAAAGCCTATGATGCATAATTTATGAAACTGGGCAGTGGAATAATTCATTAACAATTTTTTTTGAGTCGCGATGTAAAGAACACCAATTTCAACTAGATGGTAGGGCACACATAAATAATGTTACGCATTTGATATATAGAATAATAAATAGCCCAAACAACTTGCATTTAAAGACAAAAGCAACTTTCACAAGGACACCTATTCTAATAATCACCATTCAGGACTGCAAGAGAGTCTACTGCACATTCTACACTTCCAATGGCAAGGGATATGTTGAACACTGGCATCTCAAAAAATACCAGACAACTCTTCGATTTAAGTTTCCTTTTGTGTTTTTTATGATAAGCAAGTTCCCATAATTTAAGGAAAAAAATAGAAAAAGAAAAAAATGAACAAATGCTGTTTTATTAAACCAATAACATTAGGTGCCAAAAGTTTCTGAACAAACCAGCCGTTATCTCCCCATCAACCCTGGCAATCTTCAAGCTAGATCCCTCTTGTCCTTTATCGCCAGTGTTCTCCTTCATTGATTTTAAGCTGCTCCCGCTTAGTTGACCACCTGTCTGTGGACTTGTTTCCTAAAAAAGGAATCAGGCAATTGGAAGGTTTTTTTCAAAAGAAGTAATAAAAGACAATAGACACTGATAAATCTAAGTGCACAAGAATTAAAGCAAGAACCACAACATAACAAAGCCCATACCCTATTTAAAATCGATTGCTCTGCTTCTGATGTTTTTTTCGAAGTCCGACTCTTTTGCTCTTCTTCACGGCGCTGCCTTTCCATCCTGACATTTCAAAAAGAAAGGAACAGAGAATTATGATTCACACCTGCCACAGTCAAATCATAATTTTAATAGTTTTACTCAGACTTTTAGTCAATTCCAAACTACACAAACTTAAAATTTCATCTGTTCTTGCAAATTCTCTTTAGTGTTGTACTTTTACGTTCAATTTCAGTTAACAGGGGAAATGATACCTAGATGCAAGTAGGACAAATCAAGTGTAGACCTCCCATGTTATGCACCAGATCTAACCAAATTAAGCAGCAATACAACCTTTCTTAGTAACAAAAATGGAAATATCATGTTGCAGAAAATTTTCCATCAAGTGGTTTAACTCTCCATCTGAAAAGCATTTTTCATTTAGAAATCAGTAAGATCTCAAAAAGCACATTACAAAAGTTTATTGAATGCTCTGACCATTTTAAATAATATGTTCTTTTCAGCCATAATTGACAAGTACTCCAATTACTTCAAATCATGGATGAAAAGGTTGATAATGATTTAAGTCATGGCCGTATTATGAGTTATGTATCCGGATAGGACATAACATGGCCAAAAGAAAATTTGTGAAGCAGCACAAAATGATTAGGGGAAAAATCAGTGGTTAAATTGGCCAAATCTTGTATCGCTTGATACTTCATTCCATGCTTTGAACACATAGCCAAAAGTTTTGTTTAGCATGCTGTGATGCGCAGGGTATAGGTAACTTCAGATATTTAGTCCAGCAACTCTTTTTCTTTTTTTTTTTCTTTTGTGTTTTCTCATCCATAAGACATTGTAAGTGATTACGCCATCACAAGCACTTAAATGCAAATCTCTAGAATTCAAGGTGTTATATCAACATGTTATGCCTTATTTTGGTTCTCTCTATATAAAGGAACAATAATATTGCAAGCATACCGTCTCTGCACCAAACGAATGAAGTGCTGAGGGGGTACAAACGCACGCTCCATATCAACTAAGGCAACCACCATTTTTTTTGCTTCAATTTTAAAACCATCTAGTGCAGCAGTTGCAATTGCTACAACCTGCTTTCATTCAATGACAATCAGAATCAGCCAACACAACACAAGTTCTAGTCATTCAATTGTGTATACACATTAACCTCTCTCTTAAAAGAAGGGTATCTTCCAAGCCCTGGTGTAGCATTTGCAGCTTGAGAAACTATATCCACCAGCACATGGTGCACCTAAAAATCATCCAAGAATCAGTACAGAGAATTACAGAGAAAGAAATAGATGAATTTCTTCATATCTAAATCAGTGGTCATAATGAGGAACATTTCTGCATAGCCCTGAAGCAGGAAGCCCCTTACAGCCAATAAATTGATGGTGAATGGGAATTATAACAAGAAGATCCACAATGTGATATTTTCTTATTATCTTGTTGCTATTGTAATCACACGAATTTAGGGATTTGATATATATATAATTAGAATAACTAATATTTGAAATATACTTTTTTTATAATGCTGTTTAGTAGGTTTTTTATGGGTTTTATTAATCTTAGGAAGTATCTGGTAGGGTTCAAGTAGGATTGAGAATTTTAGAACTCACACCCAAGCATTTGTAAGCCTAGGCAATGTCCTCATTCCTTATGTTCATCCAACAAGCAAGGAATGAATTAAAAACTTCCTTTAGTCCAGATTTCTGTTCTTCATTGGGTTCCCCCAATTAGTTTCTGTTCTTTCCATATCTCTTCCCAAATCGTCAAGTTCTCATCCCAATTCTCCTAATTTCTCTACTTCTCCCATCTCATCCCCTTCATCTATATCTATTCTATTGTTGGGTTTTTCCTACATCATAAACATTCTTACCAACTTCCATTTAAGCCTAAGGCGGAGTACATCAATTAATATCAATATGCTACAATTGTTGAACAAGACATGCATCTATATTTTAATTCTGTTTTGTGAGCGATAAATAGTCACATCTTACATAACAAAGTTGCACAGACATCTCACATCAAAAATTTGGATAAGATTCTAGATTTTCAGACCTCTGTCTCCATCATGCATACCAACCACAGAGCAGGCATCCAAAAGAGTTAATATCATTTCAATGCATCATCCAAATGACCTATTTCTACACATCTTCTGCACATTACAAGAAATATGGCAGACATCCAGTTGCATCCTACTTCTAAAGCTGTGAAGGCCAACATCCCTTTGAAATACAACTGAAGACATCTACTCAGGCAAATAAAAACAAAAAATTACAATCCGGGGAACCAGAAAATCTGGAAACTGCTTCATGAGAAAAGGGCCAATGCCCCTCAGTGTGAAGACAGATTAAATTTATATTTTTTTATAGAGGTATAAAATATGGATGGAATATCAATTTTAGAATATTTTTCAATGATTTAGAAAGATATCAAAATTAATTTTGATAAAATTAGCTAAAATTTTTCAAATAAATAATAGATTATTAAAGATGGCCAAATTTTATAATATACCACACTTTTTATGTTGTCATGAGAAATAAAAAGGTTGGGTCCACAACATTCGATACTGACATATATTTCTTTGTAGGATTGATATCGATACGGCTAAGATCAATAACAATACTGATACTGGAAAACTGTCCCAATAGATCAACATATTAGCTAACACGACTAGCACATTGGCCAATATATGGAATATCAATAGGGATTGATGATATGCATCGACAATTTTTTTTTTTTGCTCCACATTGAATAAGGCTCAACCTTTTAAGAAACCTAAATTTATATATTTTATAGATATATAAGCCATAAATAGAATATCAATTTTAGGGTATTTTTCAATATCCTAGAAAAATATTAAGATTAATTTTAATAACATTTATTAGAACTCCACAAATAGATAATAGATTACTATAAATTGTCAAATTTTAGAATATAACTCGTTTTTAATGTCATCACGAGAAATGAAAAATTTAGGTCCACAATATCCGATACAATATATATTACCTTATAGGCATAATATTGATACAGGTGGGACCAATAACGATTCTAATATGGATATTTTGATCAATGCAAAAATAAGATCAAGCGAATAGGACATGGACAAAGAGAGAGGAGGTTTCCGTTATCACTAGAGGGGGGAGGGAGAGTGGAAGCCTTGAGATGGTGAGAGTTTGTTGAGTGGCAGTGGGAGAGAAGGATGTGGTTTGAACCTGGGCCTCTGGGGAGCTTCATAGTTGGGTATTAAAGGTTGGCAATTGATAAGTAACTATTGGCCAAGATAGGGAATTCTCATAATAAAAAACTAAAATAGAGAAAGTTATGCAGTAGGGAGCCCTACATATAGAGACAGATACTTTTATTTACACAAACACAAAGAAGACATGTTTACTACCATCACTCACCTTTGTAAATGTTTCATCGTATGACACTTTTCACAAGCTTCCTCAAATCAAGAGATACATATCAGGGAGTGTTAGGCTTCCAAATCAAATCTTAAGGGAAACACAACTCCCGATTCTGTCCATTTTTTTTGCTTACCAGTAAGAAATCCATTACACCAAATGGGTGCCACCCATAACATACATGCCAAATATTACCACAAACTTGATAGCTAACTGATAATACCCCCAAGAAAATGTTTAGTTACATCTTTGAATTATAAAACTAAGTACCTATCACCAATGAAAAGAACAGTTTCTCTACATGATAAATCTAATCTGACTGTAACCAGTTAAAAAAATTTAACCCACCAAGGTAACAGCATCCTTGCACTCTCACTTAGCTACGCCACTCTCCCCAAGGAAATCAGATGAAATCCAAAATGAGGAAAAAAATACTTCCTCAAAACAAATTTGACAGCCATAGCAACATAAAAACATTGAGCCTATTTGGCCAACTAAAAATAAGTGTTGTCCAAATAAAGTTTCATGGGCACATACAAGCTGAACTGAGCCAAATCTAATGTGTTCAACTTGTTTATTTATTTTGGTAGGGCTCGAGCTCCAGCAGAGCCCTACCTTTGTTCAAGCCTAATTCATTTAATATTGAAATATATATATGGAATGAATTTGAGCATGTTCATGAACTTTCTTAGATATAAAAATTTCCATTTAGTGCTACAGTTTATAATTGTAGTTGATTAACATGTTATTCTATATTAATTTTGTACTAAAATGTTGGTTAGAAATGAATACTTTAACTAAAAAAATATTTACATATTGCTTAGCAATGATTTCTCTGCAATGCAGAGTGTAAGGTTGACGCATATAACACTCTCCAAACCCCACAATTTGGAAGTTTTATACACTTGGCTACTCTTTTCAATTAACTATAATGAAAAATGGTTGCCAATTAATTAAAGTGTTTTGATGAAACAGGCTTTTGAAACCACTGGATAATCATTTACCAAAATTTTAATGAACTGGATTATGTGTACCCTTTACTATGTCCTAATTAAACATTTTATCTCAGCTGTATATATAAAAATGGATAAGTAAACGAGCTTCTAGCAAGATGAGAACACCTGTTTGCGTTCAAGACATCAAGCTTGTTCATTCAGCTTAACAAATGAACAAAAACAAGTTCTTAAAAAGCTTGCGTATATTGTTCACCAAGCATAGCATCACTTACACCACTATACAATTGCATCTGAAAGTATTGCAAAAAGTATACATTTTAAGGTACTCTGTGAGCAAAATTTTCCATTGACTATAGATGCATCTTGAAGCCTTCTAAAATCTCATTTCAGCTTCCTGTGATGCTGAAAGCTTTTTGTGGCCAACAAGTCCTATTTGGCCCAATTTTGAGAAGGTGCTATGGAATAATACTTCAGAATATTGAGCGAGACACTTGTCTATAACTTGTTTTCAATATCAAAAACTCCTTGGAACCACGTAAGCATTTTTGGGTAAGTATTGTTATCGCTCAAAATTATCGCTAGCTGTAAGTACCATCAAATAAAATATCAGCCAATATATGTTAATATTAGGGGATACAATGCCGCAGCAAAATTGTAATAAATCGTCATGTCAATGATATATCACATTTTATCAGCATTATATCTTGGTATTTTCCAACTAGGTTCCAACTAAAAAAAATAAATTTATGGCCAACATGATGTTACCTATAACCAAATAAAGATAGCATTAGTGATGTGCATCCACCGACGCATTATGTGCCTCCTCACAGAAGGCTTGGGCCAAGTCCACGGGATTGTGAATTTCATTGGAAGAATGGACAAATTTGAAATGAGTATAAGCATTTAGAAAGCCCAAGAAGGAAAGGGTTTCTACCTTTGCTAACTCAGAGTCCAAATCATCATTGAAATCTACTGCTGCCACTATTTGACTCATTATAGGATGATTTCTATCATTTTGTTGTTTGTTTTATAAGTTTTTTATCGGTTTCCTAGTTGATTGGATTACTTCTTTAGTTGGATAGCATATTTTCCAAGTCAGATGAATCGTTATCGAGTTGTATTTTCAGCTTTTTGAATAGGTTGAATCTAGTTGAATGTAATATCATTTGTTTCATGATTGGGAGTGTTGCCTAACAGTTAAATTAGGTATGTATGATTGATAATATCATTTAAACTGAAACCAATGAAAGATGAAAATGAGACCCCCTGCCTTTTTACAGGAAGTATGCTCCGTAATGCATCTTAGTCGCCCGAACAAACCAGCATGAATTAACTCTTGTTTCTTCATAAGTAGCATACTTGATAAACATGACCTTTATCGCAGGTAGCAAAATGCCGCCCCCCTTCATGCTTCAATGTAACGAGCATCTACTCAACTTGAGACTTCTAGCTTGTCTCTCGCACCAGGAAGGTCATCCCTTAATGTATGGCATACAAAATCCTGTCTCTAATGCAACCATAGGTCTCAATCTACGTCCCAAAACTATCTGCTTTGTCGAGCCTTTGGCCCTTGTTGGATAACATCCACTCTGCACCTGCCCTAGTGAGACTCTAATTCCCCCTCGCAATATCCCTAGAGCCCGCCCCCATCACAGGATAGCTCAATTAAGTAATATGTAGCACCTCATACCGCTACGACACCCACTTTATTGTAAAAAATCAACTACCCCTATAGAGGATATTAGATTTTTATGGAATTTTCAGAGTATACGTTGGACTTCCCCAACTTTCATAGTAGTGTATCCAAGTTTTCTACAATCCCAAATTTCTGACTAAATTTACAAAAAAATTCAAGGGTCCGAGAAAAGTTATTAAAAAATTACTTCGATGGGGTTATTGTTTGACTTATAAGTTTGTTATTCTGACTCCACTTTCCCAGTAGATTTAGGAGTTGTTTTAAGCCCAGGATTACTTATGGATAGCTTATTTTCAAAATCAGATGAGTCTTTATCCAGTTGTATTTTCAGTTTTTGGAATAGGTTGAATCTAGTTGAATGTAATATCATTTGTTTCATGATTGGGGGTGTTCCTCAACAGTTAAATTAGGTATGACTATTAATATCATGTCTACTGAAACAAATGATAGAGGAAGAATGAGTCGCCCTGCCGCACCCATCAAAACATAAATGCAGGATGAAACACAGGTTTACTATCATCAGCATAAAAAAGTTACCTCATCAACACAAAGACGTGATGGTTCTTTTGCCAGTTCAAGGACAACTCTTATTAAGGACCTCAGCCCCTTTTCTGGAGATATAAGATATGGCTGATAACCATCTGCTTCTAGAACAATCTGATCCAAAAATAACAGGTCAGTGGGAAAACATTATGCTCCTGGGAACAAATTGTTTCGTGATAAACATGGAAGTAGAAAGTCTCCCTACAGCCTCTACAGAGACACGGGCACCCATACACAATCCAACCAAAGAAGCAAAATATAAGAAGCCCTTTCTCTGTTGGAGGACTAGTAGAAAATAAGAGAAATTATACCCTTTTAACATTGTTGATGTCAAAATGTCTATCCAATGGGATCTGCTTAATCCTGTTAGGAAAATTGCCCTCAAAACTTGCAACGATCTTCCAACCATTACCCTAACAAGAATTTTGAAGAGAAATTTAAGCCATAGGCATCATGCAGACAACTGGCTGATTTAACAACTAATAGAACAAGAACCACTTGAAGATTTCATGCAGAAAAACATACGCTCATCCATACATAACCATACAAACATAAAGAAATACTCATGAATGTGCCACCAAGAAATTGAAACTGCCCACCTCACCACCCATGATGTTCCGAAGAAATTTCTCCTCAAATTCACGACAAAGTTCCAATGCTAAAGCTCTTGTACCTTCAGCACTACTAACCATTGATTCACCAAGTTTTACCAATTCATCCTGAACAATTTGAGACTTCCCCTGAAGCCTGCAACAAGTTGTGACCAATGCTTAATTGCATGTATAAGTTCCATGCATACACATAAAGATTAATTCCAACATATCTTAATGAAAAGGGATGAGAGGAAGTGCCCCTTGGGAGAGGGACAAAGTCACAAGGAAAAATATAGTTTATGAATTCCTGGCTAAAGCAGGGGAGGAGAGGGAATTTTTTTATCAAAATGAAAAGAGGAAAAAAATCCACCATTATCAGCTCTCTCTTTGACCATTGACCTAATTTATAAAGAAATGCTATGTGAAATAACTGATATACTTTTCTGACAACAGAGCTTCAGATCAAGTATATCTCATCAATGTTTGAATTGAGCTCCACATTCATCACTTATGTGCTATTATACAGCGCAATAGAAGATGATGCTCTTTTTCAAGCCGACAAAGACAAAGTTATAACCAGTCATCCTAGTTTTGTAGCAACATTTTGACCTCTTCTATGTCCTAAAAGGTAAATAGCCTTCTTCATATGTATGTAATAAACAACTTACTGTGGCCCCTAACCTCATTAGAAACACAACCAAACCCCACAAATACAGGCCTTTTTTATCCTTTGTCTTATTTTATACATTACTACATGTCTGATCAGTCAACTATGAACCTCAAAATATTCTACACATATAATATTCTTTGTCATTAGTGCCTTTTGTTAAACCTCGATTGTAAATCTTAGCCAAAAGAAAGTATAAAATCTGGTCCAAGGTCGTAAATATTACTCATTTTGCTTTCTTGGTTCTCTAGTCCTTCAGCTAGAATAAAACGCTAATTCTTCGCACGACTATTTCCTCTTGCAATATAACATTTGTGACAAAACAAAAGGTAGCCTCGAGGTGGGCAACTCAGTTGTCGTGAATTCCACCAGTGTTAGATATAAATATAAAATAGTGCGCTTATGACCTAATAAATGAATTCAAAACAATATAAAGTTAACTTTAAAAAAATGAAGTATATCAATATTATAGTCATTTGTACCCAAAAAATAGTATATCTACTAAAAATATATAAATCCTCCTAAAACAAAAGCAAAAAAAATGGGACAAAAAAGCAATAGATACAATTGAGTATATAACATCAAATTGATCCAAAAGCAGCCAATAACACAGGACATGCAGAAGAGGATATCACCAGAGCCTTGACAGAAAACAATATATTGAGGAACTTCGCCAAGAAAAAGAGCACACGATGTTGCTTAAGATGGACAGAATCTGAAAAACAGAAAGCGGGGGGAGTAGCAAATACCCAGAGAGGAGATTCGGAAGCCTGATTTTCATACGTTTACGTATTTGGCTAGCTAATACTTCCACCAAAGCTACTCTTCCAAGGTTTCGTTGAGGGGCACCAGTTAGAATAGACTTGAGGCTTTCGCTCTCAGCTCGCCAAGCAGTTTCTAGAGAATTCTCAGCTCCAGCATTCCCAGGCTGTGAAGTAGCTATGGAAACAGACTGACCAATTAAAGCAACCCATGGGATGTCAGATGTATTTCTTGGTCCTTGGCCCAAAAGGAGAGACTGGACTGCAGCAAGAGCTTTTGATTCTGTTGCTGCCTGATCTATTTTACTAATTACACCAATTGTTCTCGTTCCTTCAAACAACAAAGAAAATATCGACAATTTTTTAATATAAACTCACATAAAAGTAGCAAAGCATTTAACATGTTCCCAGCTAGCAGAAATTGTAGCATAGATATTCAAGAACACAGCAGAACTCAACACATGTTATAAACTCACCCTCGGAATCATATTCCTTAGCAGTTCTTAGTGGCTTATATGAAGAAACTTCCGGCGCCTGAGCAGCAGGAATTATCACTAGCAAGATTGCGTCATTATGCCGAATATACTCACTGATCTAGAGACAGGACATAGAAGAAAATAAGATCCCTCATGCACAAAAGATACATCTGTATCTAAAGAATCTTAGAATTTATCAACTACCTCATAACAGCTCATTAACCTTCAACTTAAGATAAATATAATGCACCGACTTACTATAGATTCATCCATAATCCGTTGATCTAATCCAGGCAGATCAACTAATTTCAATGGTGGAGCTGAACAAAGAAAACAACAATTATCACAATAAACTTGTTGGAAGAAAAGGAATAATTGCACAAAATAAAGAAAAACAAGTGACATCAACAACAGCATAGTCTAAATTCTCCAAGGCACTGAAGTAACATATATGTCAATCACAACTCACAGAATTTATAAATCATGTCTCACACAAGGACACTAAACCAAGGACCAACCTGTACCAGTGCGAAGCTTCAAATATATCTCGTCATGACTCTTTCCTGATGAACCCTTGCTAAGCCTATCCTGTAAAGAATGTCTAAGAGCACCTATGAAGAATCAAACTGAAAAGAATGAGGGGGATTGATAGCTGTAATCTGCAAAACACTGCAAGATTACATCTCTGCAATATCCAAGTTAGATGCTAAAACAATAAAATGGAAAAAGAAAACACATAGCTATATATATATAATTAAGAAGAAGCCTCACTTGCTGAAACAGGCTGAGATTTGTTGTCAATTTGTAAGACAATGGATTTACTGTTCAGAGAGCTATCTCTATTCAAATCAATGCTTATGGGAGCTCGAGTGGCACCATTTTCACCAGTTGGCTGTCCAAGATAATGATAATTATATTAGACAGAATACAGCTGATAGTGATAATTATATTAGACAGAATACAGAGTAGTTCCTGAAATACATTAACTCAAATACAAGTGAAGAAAAAAACTAAATCTTCACATTGAAATAAATCTCACCAAGACGGGATGTCCGATCAGACTGTTCAACACCGCTGACTTTCCAGCACCCTGAGCAATTTATTCACAAAGTGGAAGCTTTTTCTTAACTATTTTCTTCAGCAGATGATGAAATAGATGCACAACAAATGTACAATTGTATAAAATAGTGGCAGCTAAACACTTAACCAGTAAATATTGACCCATCATCATTCACAGAGAGAACATACCAAGACGGATATTCGGTGGAAATATATAAACCAAACCATACCAAAAATAAAAACTTTTCAACTAAAAGGGGCTGGCCAAATGGATTCTTCACCACCGTTGATCGACTCTCTAGGTTGTTTCCTCTGCTAGCTCCAAATATACAAGATTATACTTGAGCATCTGTTTCAAGCTTCTCTCGGTTCACTTCTTCACTATTATAATGAGCTTCCTTCACCCAATCAGAACCCTTATAAATCCACTAGATGGTCTTAGCCTCACATTATTCCATCAACACAACCCAAACTTCCCCATGTAATATAAATATAAATCCTTTCTCTTAGCATGCCCACACATCCATCTTAACATCATCTGCCACTGCCATTTTTCAAACATCTGGATATTTAACATCCCCATGCATCACTCCAGAGAAAATGGACAGCCTAATAGCCACCTTAGGGTTTTTACCTTTGAGTTTGAGCAGTACTTTTGAAATAAATACATAAGTAAATAAACAAAAATTCACAATTAATAACCAAGATATCAAAGAGTACAACCAACAGTTAAATGATTATTTAAGAAGCAAGCATAATAAAACCAAAAGCTAGCATGCTTTTCTGGTGCAATTCTCTTTAATTGTGTGATCTGTAGTAAAGTATTTACAATGACACTGAAGGATATTTGATCAAAAAGTCACAAAAAGGCAAGAAATATTCAACACAAGTACGCTAAATTTTCTTCTTGGATGGCTTACTAGTTATTTAATGCCAAACTTCTAGGTTAGCTTCTCTTTTCAAAAAGATGAACCTAGGACAAACATGGTTTCCTTCATCAACTACTTTTGAAATGAGCTTTCAAAGCTTTTCTGGCAAAAGTAACAATTTCAGCTGGACAAATTGTCCAAGAAATTGAAGCTGGAATTTAAAGAAATTTTCCATATAGGAAAAGTCTCACTAAGTCGTTATACTTCAAAAAACTTGTATAACAATCTATTCTCATAATACTTCTGCAAAACCTTGAGATGAGCCTAACATATGCTTGATTCTTTCCTCACGAATGCAGAATCATGGAATCAAAACAATTCTCATCCCAGAATCAAATTTGCAGGGTATTTTCATCTATCCAAGAATACATGCTTGGAGAAAACAATGTCATGTTTCCATATATGCTTGAGCTAGGAAGGATAATGTTCGTTGAATCCAGCATAGGTATTCCTAGGTTATTCAATCGTTTGACCTGTAGAGATGAAGAGTCGCTTGAGTTGCAACATGAGTTTTGTCATATTTATATATATGGAATCAAATTTTTTGAAGAAAACATTTCATGATACAAATAGCTGGATATAGGAGAGCAAATTATGATTACTATATCTAATCAGCACCACTGATAAACTTAGTTTTCTTTTCTCTTAAAACAGCAGTTAGTTTTGGACGTTTTGGTAGTGGTTCATCTTAGTAGTATACCCTACAAGACAATTGTGCTGGATTTGATGATTTGTTAGCTGTGTATACCCTTATTCAATTATTAAAAAAACCATCCATATTTCTCATGCTTAATTATATTCTTTATTTGCATAATAAAATCCCCAAATTTGAACAATGCAACCATAAAATCATGATGAGCTTATACATTTGAGCTCTAGTAATTTAGCTTGCAAGCACAGATCTCAAATATCACCGGTCATACACTACTATGGAATTTTAGAGGAAGCGTTGCTTGCTTGTCAAACAATAAAAGTTATGTAAATAATCCGTATACTTGAGAAGCCTTCGCATCTCATGTGGGAATCATTGTATTTTTTGATATGACAAATTTGATTGAGCCATGAATAAATCCTCAAATTAATAGGAAAAATCACAAGTGGTGGTATGAAGTTTTCTTATGTGAACAAAGTGTTGAGTAAGTGTAAGTTTCCTTCCTCATTTTTCTTTCTCCATATTTTTTATGAGTGTTGGAGAAAGTGTATGTGCCTCATTTTCTTCCTCCAATTTATATGATTGTTGGACAAAGTAAGCAGACAAGTACTGCTTTCTAAGTATTAGAATAGTCATTCAAATGAGTACTAGTACACAAAATTTGAAAACTATGTTATTACTTTGGTTTTTTGAAAACCAGTAAGTCCAAAGACAACTACGACTCTAAGATACTTGTGTGGATACCACAAAGACAGGATGCTTGGTTGGCAGGCCATCATCAATTTGAGCAATGCATTTTGCATCAACTTATCTATTTTATTTTACGTATACGTCGTAAAGAACTAATCTTAAACTTACATGTTGTAACATTAAATCTTTGCATTTTATATATCATTTTAATCAATTAAAAGGAAGATCCTCACATCAAAAATCAAAAAGCTTTGAAATTCAGCCATACTACCAATATTGATTTCCTTATAGTTCAGTCAAAAGGAACAAGAAGAATAATACATATTTTCTTTTGATAATATGAAATTAAAGGTGTCATCCAGGGAAGGTATTATGATCTATGGGCAAATCACCAAATATATTAAATTATAGACATTGCACCTCGGAAATTAGCCAAGCAGCAAAACCTTGCCTACTCAGGGGAAAACCCTAAATATTTGTTCACATGCATTTCACAATGGACAGCAACAAAACTGCTCCAACCTTGAACTTTTAATTATTCAGTTTTGTTAGATAAAATTGATCCAAAGAAAAGTTTAGAATAAAAAAGCTCCAACCTAAAAAGTTCATAATGAAAATGATATTTTTACTCGAAATAAACATTGATTAACTTGGAACTGTTGAGTTTACTTGTATCAAATTGTTTCTGAGGGTTCATTTGATGGAGGGTTAACAAAGTATCTACCATAATATAATAAATGGAAATATACCAATTCTTAGATCAACTCGAGAAGTTTTATTGGAGACTTTTATATATATATTCCAATGGATTTTCATCTTTCGTTAGTGGAAATTTTTTGATGTGGTGAGTAATAGGTTATGGTTGTTTGCTGTTCAAGAATATATATATATTTATATATATATATATATTAATGAGAAACTTTCTAAGTATTGCTCTCATTTACACAATATTGGAAAATTTTAAATTGCTTGGAAAACTTGCTGGAGGATTGATATCATCTATTTAAGTTGGTTAGTAGAAGATCAACAAGGTATCCACTTCTAAGAGCTGGCAGAAGTTTAATTAAAAGTTATTACTGGACTTTCACGCTCAAAGAAAGCAGCGAAAAGCCTCCTTCGCATTAGCAAGTTTATTTAGCAAGCAAACAGTGCCTGTTTATCTGAGCACTGCTCTATGACATTGATGTGTTGTGACGATGACAGAATTCTCCATGACATGGATATGTTGTGACAATAATAGAATTCTCCAGGGCATGTATGTGTTAGTGATAATATAATAGGATCTTTCTTTCTTTTCCTAATAGATGGAAATCAAATTGACAAACTTAGGGGTAAGCCCCTGCTTAAGCCTTCCGTTCTCAACTCACTCCATCCAAAAGATATATATTAGTATCATCTTACTGAATTCACTCACAGTGTATTAGAAGTCCCTTATTCCCATAGAAAACTAAGGCCATGTCCAATTTGGAAAATTGTTTCCATTGTATAGTTTCTTTTTATTTTCCATTTTTTTCATTTCCATCATTTTTCTAAAATATATGTTCAGTTGTTTCTACTAGAAATGTGTCCGGTACCACAATTCAGTATGTATTAGTAGTAATTAGCAATGCAATTAATCATCATATGATAGGTTATAAAACCACTTGAGCTCAACTTATGATAACTCATTAAAAATTTTAGCTCCTATTTTTCAAACTTATTGACAAAATTAATGAACCAAGCCTGAATCAATTTTAAACATATCAAATTAACAAGTCAAATAGAAGAAAAATAACATTCAATTCATTTACAACTTCACCAGTAGATGATGGTCAAAACATAAATTGTGGCTATTAAAGATACAGTAGTTCTTAATAGTTGTAGTATTATCTCATAAGGACTGCTATTGTATAATTATTTATCTTAATAGTGGTAGTATTATCTCATAAGGACTGCTATTGTATAATTATTTATCAGCAGACGCCGCATTCTTTTTAACTATCAACAATATGATTAGTATTTAATTATTGCTGCACAAAATATAAATTTCATTAATTTATAGCACAAACAGTAACCAAAATGCTATTAAGAGGACCACACTTTCAGCTCCTCATATAAAGTGACATTATTATAGTTTTAAATGTCTAGAATATGTATTTTATAAGGACCAAAAACTCGCATAAAAATTTTAGGAAAAAACAGATTTTGATAACTCTGGAAAATACCTTTTTATGGCCAGCAGAAATTCCTTCCAAGTTTTCTGAAATTCTATAGTAAGTTCAAATTCCAACTAAACAACAACTAGATTTGAACAAATTTTGAAGATTTTTGGTTTTCCTGGAAAAAGAAAAGATCTAAGAAACAGCCACGGTTTCCTCAGCTGAACAACCTTCAAAATGTATTGCTCCGGACTTTTTTACCGAAATGCTTAATCCTAGTGATTATATGTCTAATGAAATAAGGGCCGATTCAAAAAAAAAAAGTAAACCGAAACGAGAATCTGGACATTGATGAACTAACTCACGCTTCACAATTCAAGCGGACGCAAACACCAGCACCATCGCCTCACTCAGGTTCTGAACCATCCGCTCCACCATAACCACGCATACCCATATCTTTTGCACTGGTAGAATAAAAGATAGGAACGGTAGGAATGTCCATGGACTTTATTCTCAGTTAAATCACTTGATTTCATGTCAGATGACCCACGATGTTTAAAAATAGTAATAAGCACACACTTTTTCATCATTTCTACCAAAACCATTTTCGACTACATCTAAATCTTTGCATAATATAGTTAAGCGAGGCAGCATCAATGCCTCTGAGCACCTCACACGGCTTCTCATATTGATCCCTTACCATTTTGCACGAGTACCCATATCTGGTAGATCTTACCGCATCGAACCACTGGAATCAAAATCAAACGAACATAAACTAGGAACGGCAGAAAAAAGAAACCACTTACTACGTTGCCGAGAGCGACAACATTGAGGAAAGTGGTAGATCGACGAGACGACAACGAAGTTTCGTCAATATCTTCATCGGCGAGAACAGAAGATGCTTGGCGCATCGCATCTGAAAGCTGCGCCAATTCTTCAATGGCCTCCATGGCTTTGAATTTATGAAATCAATTTTGAGATGGAAATCGAGGAGTGAATGGAACCAAGGTGGGAAGAGAAAAGCGAAGACAGATGATTGAATTCGTCGGAGCAATTGAGATCGAGATAGGGGAGAGAGCGGGAGAGAGACTGGCTCCGGGAAAAAGAGGCCGGAGTGTGTATTTTTCAAAATGTTTGTCAAAAAGTTTGAAGAGTGGGAGATGCGGTGATGAAACGGGAGTTTCCGCTCTCTCCCGCACCTTTCCTCTCCCCTGCAATAAAATTTGAGTTTTTTGTGTCTCCTGCTGTACAGGACCCAACCCGTGGAGACTACCTTTTCTCTTTC
>JAOVVI020001283.1:0-25148 GCA_028571085.2 Nepenthes alata | reverse complement strand
TGTCCTTTCCTTTGTCCGCCACTCTTGCCTTTTTGGCGGTCCCTCCTAATCCAACACTAGAACTCGCACCTGCCTTGCCACGTTGGGATATCTTCTTCTTCTTGAAAAACTCATTCTTTTCGAGCTCCTTTTTAAATATCAGAGCTCGATTTAGTACCTCCCCATATGTCTGCAATTTTAGAGTCGGTAGTTGCTTTCTTATATCATTCCACAATCCATGCTAAAATTTCTTCGCCTTTCGTATCTCAACATCCATAATAAAGGAAGAATATCGAGATAGCTTCGTAAATTTTGCATCATATTCAGCCACTGTGCGGTTCTCTTATCATAGCCGTATAAACTCCTTCTGCTCTCAGAGGCTAGAGAAAAACTTTTTTTCCAGAAACGCTTCTTCAAACATGGCCCAAGTGATCTCGTCATCTGGCATTCCTATAGCCCTTTTCTGCATGGACCACCAGTGATTAGCTTTACTTTCCAGGCGATAAGAAGCGAACAAAACCTTGTCCTCCTAGGGACACCTTATAACTGAAAATACATTCTTTAGTCTTCGAATCCAGATTTTTGCTTTGATTGGATCCGGTTCACCCAGGAACTCAGGTACACGTTCATTTATAAAATGATCATAGGTAGATATTTTGGGATTCACGATAGGAGCCGGAACTGGTGCAAGGGCAGGAGTTAGAGCGAAATTACGTTACCCAATTGTTTCCATAAAATCTGTCATTCTCCCTAGCAGATTTAAATATTCAGCTTCCTGATCTTGACATCTACTGTTATCATCTCGAGTACGTTTCCATCTATAGGCCATTTCTATAATCCTATCAGTACAAATTTAAAAATTCAGGTTAGATCAAAGTATACTAATAACTACTTATTTTAAGGCCATTACTAGAATTAACACAAATTTCTTGGTTATCACTAACTGATTCAACCTTAAATGTCCAACCTAATATAAGCTTCTGCACAAAATCAATCCATTCTAAAGCATTTTCTTAAAAATTCTCTAATACCACCTGTGACGTTCTATGTCATTATTTTCGTAATTATCATTATTAAATGATAAATAAATTTAATCATACATAGGATCCAATTAATAGCCGTACTTACAATGGCTCCAATATCGTACTATAGGAATACGATATCAGTCTTGTTAAGGAAGAGGCCTGCTAAAATCCTAAATTTCATTTTAGTTCAACTGGCAGGAGAATACATTTATTGTCATAAGTAGCGGATGCAATTCTAAGATCATCAAAACATCATGTCATAACATTTAACTTTACAACATTACCAAGTATACTATCCTACTAAGTACAGAAATTTACATATTTTTCAAAGCATCACAAAATACAAATAAAACTAATATTTTTATTTTTATTCCTGCTCATCATATATTAACTCCTGTAAACTATATGAAGGCAGTAAGATAGTAAGAAAATGAGCCAAATGCTCAACAAGATATATAATGTACAAAGATATGCACATTTATACTAAAATTAAGCTATTATAAGGAATAGGAATCGGATACATGAAATGCAATACATTTATCTTTCTTTGCCTTACCTTTATAGTGATTCCCATTTTAATTTCCTTATCTTGAGGGATCAGAGTTAGTAGGCCCTACCAGTTAAAGGAACAGACAAATTGAAGAAAGAATTGTAATAATTTTCATAATTTAAGGTCTAATCTCGTACAGCACCATAAGGTGAGTAGATTGTAATAGTCCATACAGTCTAATGCCTAACTTCCTTTTACACCTCGAGGTGGGTGGTATTACCTATCATCTCGATAGATGGGGCCAAGAGTCATTTTTAATTTTTTACTATAATATTGTAGGCATGTTAGGAAATATTACTATCTGAAAAGATCCATAGTCCAGTTTTTCACCTTTTCTTTTAAAAATTCTTATGAAAAACTCTACACTTATCATTCTTAGTTTTCTTTGCTCTGGAAGACAATAGTTGAACTTCTTTATACTTTTGTAGAGTTTCTACTAAACTTTTATGCACATAGCTTAACATAGTAGATAAATATTCGAATATAACAAAAATGTATACTGAAATTTATATTTCGTACTCGATTTATTTTAATCTACTTGATTGCCGATAAATTTCTCGATTTAGCCAATTGATTTATGTACTACCGTTTTAGTGTCAATATAAGATGTTGAATCAGTTTGGGTCGTTCTAAGCTGGTTTGGAAATATTTTCACGAGCCGAAGGATTTTTCGGTTTACATGAACTAGTTTAGCTTTAGTTAAGAGGCCCGATTCACTAATTACTTCGGGCTTGATTTTCCAGATTAGCATTCTAACATCATCTCGGTTTAAATCACTATTGGTTCAACTAATTTAAATCTTGGTTTGGACCTGCTTCATTACCCATAATACAGCTGTTGCCAAACAACTTATACCCAAAGCTGCCACTGTTTTGGAGGGTCAGTTCAGTGACTTTTCTAAATCTAATTTTATCAATTAATACTTTAGCATTATCATATGCCTCTTGGGCAAATTTTGGCTGTCGATTCAGCCAATTTGAGGTGCAATTCAGGCCGGTATAGTGGCTGAAATTCAACACTGTCCTGGAAGTTGATCAGCAAGACACTGTTTAGGGGTCCGGTTCATATACTAATACAAATTATTTTTGGCAGCCGTTTTGCAGGTTGATAGTCCAACCTTAGGACTTGCTACCTTTTTCGCGTCGGCTGCTATTTCAAGTGGTTCATGGCTGTTTCAATTCTTATACCTAGGCTTCCAAATTCAACATCAGCTAGGATGTCGGGTCAATTTTACTACTGATTTAGGGTTTGGTTCAGGGATCACTCTAAACTTAATTTTGCAAGTTCATATTTGAACATTAACATTTGGTTCTTGGGCAAATTTTGGCTGCTAGTTTAGCAAAATTGGGGTTCTAATTAGATTAATCCATGGGCTGATTTTCAACTGCATCTTAATACAGTTCAGCAAGACATTATGCTGTTCAGGGGTCAGGTTCAGCAATTAGTTCAAGGTTTCTTTGGTCGTCGGTTAACATGTTGATGTCACAATATTTGTTCTTACTATTTCAGCTGGGTTGGCTGCTGGTTCAGCCCGTTTTGGGTCCAGTTCAGCCTATTTTATAGGCCATAGGTTTTTGCATCAGTAAAGGCAACTTTGCTGATTCTGTGGGTGACTTTGCGGCCGATTTAAGGCCGGTTCTTGACCAGCTCAAGGGTCCATTTTCTAGCCACGAGTGTAACATCAACTTGGGATGTTCAGGCCTGTTCTAACACTAAATAATTTGGCCATTTCAAGGCTAATTCAGAGTTGAATTCAGCAAGTTAATGATAGCAGCACCCCAGATTTGATGCTGCAACTGCTATAGAGGCCGATTTAAGCTGCTATAAATTTTTTCTTCTTGTTTTACATGATAACATGACAAATTAGAGAATATGCTAAAGTATTGAAACAACAATACTTCAAAAGAAATAGCCAAAATTAACAACAAATGAATGAAGGTATAAGAGTATACTTGCCAATTTTTCCAGCAGCCCTTCTTTTCCCTACTGCCACAGTTCACTTCCTCTCAATTTTCCCTTAGTTTCTCTTGGTTAATCTCTCCTTTCTTTCCTCTCTAATTACCTAACGTGGCCTTAAATAGAACTAATAAAAATGCTGAGTCATTTCTGTTGAAAGGAACAGCTGCCAGCACCCACTTGAAGGAGTTGATTCATCCCTTTTGACTACTAATTTGGCTGACTAAGAGCTTGCCTAGTGGTGTGCTCTAGTTGGTGGAAAAATTACCTGAGTAAGCTGCTGAATGTGCTGCTGAATGACTGCCGTGGGGCTCACTAAATTGCTGCTAATTTCCACTAAGTGCTGATGCATATATATATGTATATAGTGTCCCCCCCTTGCTGCACGATGCTGCTGCTGCCGCTGCTGTATGGGCCGAAGGAAGAGAATATTTTACTTAAGCTGCCCCTGCTGCCCGAGCTAGAAATAAGCGGTCATTTGGCTTAATTTCCTAATATAATTACGTTGTTTGAGTGGTATTTTTACTTACCCGATTACTTTTCTGTCAATTAAATTTGATTTGGTTGTTAATCGATTAAAATTTTAACAACTAAGCTATCATTGAATCATCCCGAGTTGATCATGTTGCTACATAAATTTAATATTTATCCATCATTGCATCTCAATATAAATTTTTATCTTCTTAATTTATTATAAAAAATTAAATTTTTATATATTTTGTGTTAAAATATAATCAAACAATAAAATATTTATTTTATTATAAATAAAATAATAATAAAATTTTTATTTTTATCAATCAAACTTGCTATAATCGTAAAGGCAGCATTTAGTCCTATGTTCCGTTGCTTCATCCTGATGAGTATGGCATGCTTTAAAATTTTCATGCGTTTTGTTTTTGTTTGCTTATTTTTTATTTTTTATTTTGAAAACGAAAAAATTGAACGTTAATTTGGCTGCCGTTTGATTGATACGAGTTATCCGGGTCGGATTCTGCGGGTTTGAGATTGAGACGAATCAATTACCCAATCCACATCCCACACAGATGTTACCGAAAACCAGAAGTTCGAACCAGTACAATCCATCAGCTGAGAATTTTAGTGCTCGATGAAAACCCTAATAGCAATCGAGGATGAAAAGAACTCTAATTCCTTTCTCCCCAAATCCTATATTTCGAATTCCGGTATCGATCACACTCATATGTAAATTAGACTGCCTAAACTGCTGTTAGAATACCCTAACTTGTGACCAACATGGATGCTAAAGACATATTAGGATTACCCAAAAATGCGGTGCCAATACCTCAAGAGAAGAAACCCAGGCCTCCCAAGGAGCCTCAAAGAAAACCCGATGGAATTTCTAGAGAGGTGACACTTTTTATATCGTTTGAGGCATGGATTTTATTTTTCATTTTTTGGACGGGAGATATACTTACATATTGATTTATCGTTAATCGTGTTGCAGCTTTACATGCTTACTGGAGGGGTCACACCTGTTATGCCTTCAGTTGATGTGTCTCAACTTAAGAAACGCCCCCCGTCGGATGAGAAGGCGAGTCTTTAATCAGAATTTCCTTGTGGAGGTTTAAGTTTGTTGAATTTGTTTGCTAATATAGTTAGTCAGTTATTTCAGTATTAGTGTTTTTCGAGTTCATGCTAAACGCGGGTTACTTGTGAGCTAAGAGTTCTTGTACTGTTCGAGTCATTGGCTCGTATTTAGGTTCTAGCGGGAAGGTATTTTACTGTTCACTATTATGCTATTTTCACAAAACAAGGGTTTTATTCTCTTTAGTCCACTGCTTTCTTGAAAAGCATCTATTTACAACAACTACAAATGTTATATTTGGTGTAAATTCCGTTGAAATGATAAAATATTATGCAATTGGAAAAGAACCACAATAAAATTATCCCCAGTGGAACCATTGTAAAAGTTTAAAGCTTGATAGGATTTTGAGTCTTAATTGATGTGATTTTGATCTCGTTTGAGTAAATTGAAGCTTGGCTATATGCAAAAAAATGGAATTCCAGTAGTGCAAATGAGGGTGGTGGGACAAATGACAACACCTAACACTGTAGCCCAAACTAGCTTGAAGGGAAAAGGCAGCTCTAGGCTTAGCCAGAAGGTAACAAATAAAATGATTTGGAACAATTTGCATCAATCAGGAGGACTTGGACAAGTTTCCTGTTGATCTAACAAAATAATGCTTTCCAAGTTGTCTTATTTGCCTTAGAAACAAGCTATAAGGGAGCCCTCATTCACCCATAGGTGCAAAAGAGAGCATTTCGAGCTTCTCAAGAATGTTTCTTATTCATCGGAAGGGGACGCCTACCAGGCGCCCGAGGTGGCACTGCAGGCGCCCATTATCTTGCTGTTCTTTCCTTTCTGTAAAGGAATAACTACTGTTGAAGTTGGATTTTTCATTCTGAATTACCACTATAATTGAGTGTTAAGTTTATTTCAGTACTTGTCTTTCACTTCAGTACTCATTCAGTAGTCCTTTGGGATTCCTAAGGCCTGGGGAAGAGGTGTTCACTTCCAGCAATACTAAACTGCCTAATGCGAACAGAAAGAGGAAGTATTGGATTCCAAATTTTCAACTATAATAGCCCTTCCCTGTCTTTATGGTTCTACTACTCTTAGTTTTAGAGGTTATGACCAGCGTCTTTCTTTCTCCATCAATCTAAGTAAAAATCACGTGCGTTGTCATACATAACCTCATGAGAGAGTCTTTCGTTTCATTTTTATAGAATAAACCTTCAGTCAAAGTGCTATAGAGCTTATTGTTTAACATGACATAAACACTATCTTAACTTTCTTGGCGAGACGCACGAGCAAGATGTTAGAGTATATTCTTGACTGATTGACTGAGAAAGGGATCTCTTGAAAGGACTGTTAACATCAATTGTGAATCGAGGAAGTTTCCATGTGATTAGTCTAACTCTCCCCTTAAAAAGTGTCTCCATCGGCTCATAACTAAACATTTCATCTAACTATCATTCCTAGAAGGATGGCTAGACAGAACACTTCAATGAGCTACCTTTAGTAGAATTCTAGCAAAGAAGAACAAGTATTAACTAAGAGCTTTTTATCAGGTTTGCTTGCACTTATGTTGATAATGAAGTAGTTGAATAGCTACTGGAGAGTATAATCATTCCAAGTAAGCGATTCTATCTTGCATTTTATTCAAAAGTTTTTCAAAGTGTCATTGAAGAACTTAAAAAGTACTTGAAGCAATTAATCATCTGGAATTCCTTCTTGACTATTATCCAAATTGCATCAAGTGCTTTTCTTTGTTACTATTACTCTTACTTATTCTTCGTATTGTTAAGGTCCTCCATGGCTTCATTTTAAACCCCTCATTCAATTTTAGGATTATCTAGATTACCTATTCTCTTTAAAATGAGGATAGTAATCCAATTTTCTTATTATTCCCCAAGTTACCTAGTATGTCAATTTCATACTCATAGACTCTTCTATGCTAGAGCACAAAAGAAATAGCAACCATATTTAGAATAAGAGGATCACCCGATAAAGTTTTCTAATCTCGACGAAAGGAAGCTAAATGTAAGCGAGCAAGAAAAAAAAAATGATGCTTATGCAAATATAAGATCAATAGAAAAAGGAGAGAGGTGCGGCATTCAAGTTCCACTTTTTCTAAAAAGAGCTACAAAGGAGACTTGTCGAATGACGAGGGTGTAATAAATAGAGATCTCTTGTCAGTAGTCTTCTCTTTCTATCACTTTACTTCGTTTGAGAGTTAGTAATAGAGTCTCAAAATACTCTTTCATTCTAAGAACTTGGCTTAGTTTAGATACCCATTCTTCAATGGTTTTTCTTTTCTTTGTACCAATTAGATTTCTAATTTTTGTGCAAATCGGGAGCTAGGTGTCCATTTCCAGTGAAATAAATATTGTATGATTTCTAATCTCGACCACATCTGGACTTGGGTCGTTAACTCTGATACCTCTAATTGTATGATCGGGACCTCAAGTATATTGTCTTCTTATAGACGTTGCTCTACTCTCACTGCTATACTCTAGCTGATGGTTCCTCGGTTATCGTTGTGGCTATTGGTATTATTCCCTTAACCCCTAATACTACCCTTTCATCTATGTTATATTTGTTGTCCAGTCCATTATCTGTTAGCAAATGTATCAATGAAAACCGTTATTGTGTTATTTTTTCTCTACTGTGAATTTCAGGATCTTATGATAAAGAGGATCCTTGGTAAGGGTCATCATAATTTAAAAGGTCTCTATGTGCTAGATGTAGTACTATCATCTACAATTTTCTCTACCGTCATTCTTTCACCACCACTCAAGCTTCTTTGTCGATTGGGTCATCCTTCACTATCAAGTCTAAAACAATTATGTCCTTGTTTCTAGTATATGCCAACCCTATTTTATGAGTCATGTCAACTTGCTTAACACCATAACTTGTCATATTATTCTAGAGTCAATCAGAGAGCTTTAGCTCCATTTGAGATGGCTCATTCAGATATTTAGGGTCCATGTCCTGTGCCTTCTGAAATGGGATTTCAATATTTTGTTATTTACATTGATGATTATTCTTGAATTACGTACTTATATTTAACAAAAAATTGTTCCGAGTTATTTTCAATTTTCGATGACTTTCATGTTGAGCTTCAAACTCGATTCTCTTCGTCCATAAAAACCTTACACAATGACAATGCTCGTGAGTACCTATTTACTGAATTTATTGCATTTATGCCCCAGCATGATATCCTCCATCAAACCTTTTGGCCCTATACCCCTTGACAAAATGGAGATGTTAAAAGAAAGAATGGACATTTATTAGTGGTAGCTCATGCTCTACTCTTTCATATGCTAGTTCCTAAATCTTTTTGGAGTGAGGTTATTTTGACCGCTTGTTATTTCATTAATCATATGCCTTCAACAGTCCTTCAAGGTATGATCACCCATCGTATTTTATTCTTTAATAAAGCCTTACGCATTATCCCACCATGAGTATTTGGGTGTGCACGCTATATTCGTGACATTTGACTTCACATAACTGAACTTGATGCCAAATCCTTCAAATGTATTTTCCTATGTTATACTTGCACTCATAAAGGTTATTGATGTTTCTTCCCTCACTTTAGGATTATTTCTAGTGTCTTCTATATTTTGTTTCAAGAGTCAACTTCATTCCCGTTCCATGATTTTTCATATTCTAGTCCATCTATTTCTGATGATAAGTTTCTTGTATACATTGTCACGCATCATGGCCTGTCTTCCCCCTTCCACCATCACCTCCCATCTCTCAAACCTACATTTGTAGTCCCTGGCAAGTGATTATTTTATTCATCCATAGCTGCTCTTGATTCAACCTCGACCGATCTATTCTTCCAAACTATAGATCATATAGTTGCTTCTCCAATTACTAACCAAGACATTCTGATTGCATTACATAAAGGTCTTTGTAGTTGTACCAAAATCCGCTATCTGCCGCTATCTATTATGCCCATGTTTTGCCCTCGTTATGTGCCTTTCAATCTGCCTTAGACACTCTCATTGTATCTCAAACGGTTTTTTGAAGCAATTTCTCACTCAGGTTGGCATGTAGCTATGGAGGGGAAAATGTTTGCTCTTGAGTAAAATTGCACAAGGGACCTAGTGTCCTTACCAATCGGAGAGAAACCTATTGGTTATAAATGGGCCACACAGTCAAAGTTAATTTTGATGGTTCTCTAGCACAATTAGAGGCATGGTTGGTGGCTGAGTATTCACAATATATGGGGTGGACTATACCGATGCTTTTTCTCCAATTTCCAAACTAACATTGGTTCACATCTTTATATATCTTGCAACTACTCATCATTGGCCCTTACATCAACTAGATGTGAACAACACTTTATTCCATGGTGATCATTATGAAGAAGTTTATCTTGAGCATCCATCGGAATTTGTTACTGAGGGAGAGTTTGGTTGCCTTTGTTATTTGAAAAATTATATAATTTGAACTAGTAATCATGTGCCTAGTTTGGAAGATTCAGTGAGGCTATTATTTATTTTGGTCTTACTTGTTGTAACAATGACCATTCGGTCTTCTATCAACTCTCTAAAACTGGGCATATTCTACTTGTTTATATGTATGATATTGTTGTGATCACTAGTGGTGATAATATTGATATTGCCAATCCCAAGATGTTCCTTCATAATAATTTTCAAACTAATGATTTGGGAAACTCGTGGTATTTTATTCGTATTGAAGTTGTGACATGACAATGAAGCATTTTTCTCTTATAATGAAAGTACACTCTAGATTTGTTCCTATATATTGGCATGCAGGATGAAAAACTGTGTGATATGCCCATAGATTTAGGAATGAAGTTATTTCATGATGATGAGAAGATATTTACTCGATCGGAGTAGTATCGTCCATTGGTAGATAAGCTGAGCTACTTTACCGTGAATATCTGAGATAGTCATGCATATTCTAAGATACCTTAATGGTACAGCATAATAATTATGATTACACTTGAATGGAGGAATTCTTTGACACTAATTGGGCTAAGTCATCTTACCATCAGAAATTTATCATTGGGTATTGTGTATTCGTTGGAGGAAATATGGTATCTTGGAAGAATAAGAAACTGAATATAGTTACAAGATCAAGTGTTGAATTAGGAAACTGTGTAATGACATATGTTACATGTAAAGTAATGTGAATCCACCGGTTACTAAAATCACACCGAATGTGAGAGTACAAAATTATCTCAGCTATGGTGTGATCATTAGACAGTAATACACATTGCATCAAACGTAGTTTTTCGTTAACATATCAAAATTATAGGGGTGAATTGTCATTTAGTTCATGAGAAATTTCAACTAGGCATTATTCAAGTTAAGCATATTAGGACTGGCGTCAACTGATTTTTTCACCAAGTCCCTTTCTAATATTTGTGTTAAGTAAATTTGTAATAAATTACACATGATCAATATCTATGCTCCTGCTTGAGGAGGAGTGTTTAGAGACGGACTATGAAAGGAATATGCTGATGGATGTTCCTTAATATATTTCTTATAAGGATAACTTAGTAATTTGCACTATGTGTAAATAACTCTATATAAATGTGAATAGACAAAGCCCTATGTAAATAACTCTATTAGGAATTAAAAAATAAATAAATAAATTATTGTTCTGTTGAAAAGCTGTCAAAATGTAGTTTTAAACAAGGGGCATGTATAATATATTTTGATTGATGCATTGTTATCCCATTCTTAGAAAGACATTAAATGCTAAAAAAATAAGTTGTCAAATTTAGGCATAAAAAAATGGATTATGAGGATAATGAATAAATTTTGAATGAAACTAGTACAAGGCCTTGATATCTTGCCATTTTTTCTCAGCTGAGTACTTCTATTAAGCAGCAGCACTATTAGGGTCAACAATAGGAGAATATTGTGAGATATCATGGAAAAAGTATTGTCCCCAGCTGGTTTCTTTAGTTACTAGGTCTTTATTTTACATTAAAAGGTGATGCCTCAGATGGCATACTCTGATATAGATAAATGAGTATTATCTAGTGGGATATCTTGCTTGAATATATTGATGGTGCTAATGTCCTTCCCTCAATCCTTATGCTGGATTAGGTTACCTGGCAGTGGCTTCCTTTTTCAAACTCTGCTCGGAAGGATAATTTGCAGCTGTACCACTGGGTATTTCCTCTTTACCTTCTCAAGTAATGATGTCATGGAATTTTGAGAATCAGCACTCTATAAAGCTTATTGTCTTAATATTTTTAGGTCAGAGTTGTAAATGGTGTTCCACCAACAGGTGATTATCCCTTTGCCAAGTATAACAAGGTATGTACTACTAGTTTTTCCTCATTTGTAAAAGAAAATGGATGCCATGTATCCAGTGCACAAAAATATATATATTCTGTTTCCTATCAGAAATGGGTATTGTTCATGATCTTGAATGTGGTAACTATTTAGGCCCTCTTTGGAACCTGGGAAGAATAGGGGCAGAGGAATGAGTGTAATTTTGTTTCAATCAACAATGTATTTTAATTCTTATTTCCCCTTCGCTTTTATAATTTGACTTTGAAACAGAATATTAGTACTGATTCCCACCCCCCATCTTCACATATTCTCCTTATGCTTTGACATTGTGATCTTCCCACAGCTAGAGATTGGGTGTAATAGTGTGGCAAGATGCTATAGGCACAGCCTGTCCTATGACTGGTTTTCTTTACTTAATTGGAAAAAGCCTACGAAGACTCCATGTATTCCTATGCACAAAGAGAACCCATCATATTTCTAATCAGAAGTGGAAGTTCTATATGCTTGTTCTGAACGTTAAGAAGAGTGAGGGAGAAGGTCACTCTAAGGGAATTTTTTCTTCTATTTTGAGCAGCATTGTCCCACTATTTTCGCCCCTTGCGTACATTTGATTTCGAGAAATTAAAGTAGTTTACAAATTTTCTGGCCATCAACTACTCTACCATTTCATTGCCACAAGCTTTACTGTTTTTGACTTATTAAAAAGGGTGGCCTAGTGCGTAAGATTTTCTACATCACTAGCTTTGGGTTGAGTAAGATGTGCACAGCCTTACTCTTGCATTGCAAAAAGACCGCTTTGACTACCTTAATCTATGACTTCTAAATTATAATGGAGTAAGCTTATCATTTTTTAACATATTGATGCAATAATACTTTAGTCTGTTCCATCATGAAATTTATTTATTTATTTTATTTTCAAAAATTAATGATGTGTTGCAGTCTGTCGAACTTGTCAAATACACAGACGAAGAGTATGAGAAGTACTTGACAGATCCTGTAAGTACCATTTCAAGGCATCCTGTAATTTTTTTTTTCTGGTGCTTTTAGACTTTGTATGTTACTTTTGCTGCAACTGCATGGATATATATTAAATCACTGCATCTGTCTAATACTTGGAGTGTGCCCTTTTAGTTTTTTAATTTCATTCCTCCAATTCCTCCATTCCTCCAATTCAGTTTCCTTTTGTTGGCATTTATATTTGTCTACTCACCTGGAATCAGGCCCTGCTTAAATCTATGAAGATTGTTCATCTCATTCTAGCTTGTTTATATGCAGTGGAATGACTGTCTGTATTAGCAAGATATATCAGACTTATGAAACCTCTATTCTCTTTGCATTCCTTGTTTTTCCCCTAATGCAGAAGTGGACTAAGGAGGAAACAGATCAATTGTTTGACTTATGTGAACGGTTTGATCTACGCTTCATTGTGATAGCTGATAGGTTCCCATCATCCCGCACTGTGGAGGAACTGAAGGATCGGTATTATAGTGGTATTTATTGTTGCTTTGTTAATGGATAGATGACATTCTTTATTTTTCTGTCAATTTACTACTTTTGTAGTTTGACTATATGGTAGCATAACTAGTCCACTGTTTGAAGAAATTTCAACTATTGAAAGTCTGGGCTGTCATCCTGTTCATCATGGTGTTTCTTTGATGTAGTTTCTCGAGCTATCTTGATTGCTAGGGCTCCATCCCCTGCTGATGTTTCCGGACATCCACTTGTTAAGGTGCAGGATTTGTATGATGTGTCTTTTGGTGTTTTTTATATGGTTCATTTGATAAAGCTTCTCTCCCTATGAAGGATCCATACAATGCTCAACAGGAGGTTGAGCGCAAACGTGCATTCTCTATGTTCCTGTCTCAGACAAAGCAGCAGGAGCGCAAGGATGCTGAGGTCTGAATTTTGTTTTTGCTTCACTGTTTATGAAATCATGCTTGTTAACCTTGGCCAAAATTCTCATGAACTTTTTGAATGGAGATTTGTCCCACAAAATGCTGTATCATTCATGTGTAATTTTTCAATGGTATTTGTTTTCCAGGTTCTGGCTGAAGCAAAAAGAATCACAGAGTTGCGCTTGTTGGCTAAGGTACTTTTAAAGTGTGTTACAGATTAGCTGAAGATGTGCCCTTTTACAGTGCTTTCTGCTAGAATACTCTCTGCTTGTTGCATCATTTCTGTTTTTTTATTACTATTCATGTTACCCATTAGATTATCTATGTTTGGTGCCATTATATTTTGAATATGGTGTTCTTGTTTGCAAGTTTTTCATCTTTCAGTTAATCTCTGTTGCTATTCTTAGCTAATGTGTAATGGTTTTGTTCCAAATTTGAATGGAATTATCACTGTAGATTTCTATCCCTATTGTAAATGCATGTCTTTCCATGCGCAAACCTGAGATTGGAATGCCTTTTCAATAGCCAGATTATGCATGGAGTTGAATTCCCCTTTGCTACGACTACTAACACAAACATGGGATAAACCTCACGAATGTTTAATAAGTCTCAACCTTGCAATAGATGTGCCTCAATTTAATTCAATTTTTTCTATGTGAATGGTCATTGGAAGGTCATATGCTCCAAGTCTAATCATTATTGGTTATGAACAAACTGGGTGTTATATCAGAGTTGCGCAATCATACGAATGATTTCTAAGAATTTTTTCTTGTTGCGTCCATATTATGTTGTACCTACCTTTATATATATATATATTAAAAAAATGATATGGGGCATTTAAAAAAAAATTGAAATATCCTATATGTTTATGTAACAGTGGATATTTCTTCTTTACCTTTACCATTGGATATTTTGGATAAATGGAAGTTGTAAAAGAAAACCTTCGTGCTAATGGACTCCATGCATCACCCTTTTAACCACAAACGTCTGTTGATTACCCCACATCCAATTTTGGCTACTTCAATTGTCATCTCTAGCTTCTAAACCCCTCAAAATCCAGCATCACTGCTGGCATCTAGCAAAACCCACCAACTACATGGAGCTTATATCTTACCCGCATTGATAATTGTCCATGCCAAGGAAAAATAGCCACTTCATCCTTGTTAAAATATCATTGGCCGACATGTTTCTGTCACAGGATTGTCCTGGGTAGCTAACGAACACTGTTGGAAACATGACAGCATTTTTCCTTGGTTAATGCAGATGGGGGACATGTTTGCTCATGGTGGTGTGCAAGACACATTGGGGACACATCTAGAATCCTTTTGAACTTTCATAATGAAATAGTTCTTTAAATAATAACAATAAATAAACTCAGGGCTAATTAGCCAAAAAATTCAAAACAAGTCTATTTTGCTAGAGATAACCAGTCATTTGAGCCCCTCAATTAAGAGAGAATCTGGCATTTGGTGGTGGTTGCTGGATGAGACGAGGAAATTACAACATCATTTCTTAGCTTTGCCATTTTGTATCGTGTTCTCTGTTAACAGAGGTAATTTGCGACCCTTTCTAACTTTCATTTTTAAAGTTTGGTTCTCTTAGAAAAACCGATAATGAAAAGGTTGCTCTAACAAAGTGAAAAGAGGGAGAAAGAGAGAACTTGGAGTTTTTTGTTAAATTCTTTGAATTAAAATACTTTTGCGGAGAGAGAGAGAGAGAGAGAGAGTCTCAATTTCCCCTAACAAAAAATCGGAGAATGAGAGAGATAGGATAGTTTGGCAATTATTTCTCATATCTACTAAAAACTTAGACTTTTTGTTGATGTGTGCCAGCCATAATATATAATTATAGAAGTATACTGTCATGGTGTCTATGCCTACTCAATGGTCAGTTTTGACCTTGACATCCATTCATAGATAGAGGAAAGGATTGGGGAGGGTGCAGATCCACCGCATCCCCCCTCAACCCAAAACATACATGAAGAAGGTCTGCCCTTCCCACTGACAAGCATTGTGCCCTGTCCCAAAAGAAGATTTTCAAAATCATACATGATATGAGTTGCTTTCTTAATGTGCTTCTATGCTTTCCTTTCTTTCTTCTCATTTTGGATTTCCCTTCCATCCATACAGCACTCTTGAAATTTGAGTCAGGCCATGCAAGTACTTCATTTGGCTGTTCACTGTACTATTGAGCTTGATTTGGTCATGCTCAAACTTGGCATCTCTTGTTCCTGAAGTCCCTTGAGCTGAGACCTAATAGTTTGGAAACTCATAGCAATATGGCCTTGCAAATGAAATCCTAAATTAACTGCCATAAAATTTTCTTCACTTTGTTTGGATTTTGGAATTTTGGGAGAAAAGGAATATCTAGAGAAAAATCATACAGAATTCAACTAAAAGTACCAGACCAAGGGAACAAGTTTTCTCTTCCTTTTTTGATTGTAGAACACAAGCATAATTCCACCTGGCCCTAATGTGATAAGAATCTTGGGGTAGATGGCTTGATTCTGGCAATCATTTTGTTAATTATTATTATTATTTTTAAAAAAGTGGCTAGGTATACAAGGCTTTCACATCGTGGGATTTGGCAAGAGTTAGATGTATAGTGTCAATGCCTTGCCCCTGCGTTGTGTTATGGTCCAAATTTTATAGTCATAAAGCTGTGTAGCAAGCCTGGTTCTCGATGTGAACGACGTTAGCCAAGTTAATTTACAAGCACTCTTAAGTGTTGAGATTGACCCTGGTATGCAAATACAAAAATTATATCAGTGTTGGGTATGTTAAGTGCAAGTAAGTCACTAATTGAAAGTGTTAAAATATAAGAAAGAAGTCAATAGCATTTGGTAACAATTAGATGTACAAAGCCCCTAACTTTTACAATAGGGTATCTAATTTTTTTCTAATATTAAATTTTAAAATAAATTTACTTAAATTCTTAGAAAAATTTAAAGATGTGAGAAAAATTGTGTGAAAATTTACATAGATCGGTTTGGATTCTAACATTCTCCCCGACTAAGCTATCGACATCCTCATGGACGTGATCTTTAGGATAGTTTTGACCTCTCACCTCTTCAATCTTATGTCCTTAGTAAGTTCTCACATTGTTTCTTCTATTGGTCTCCCTTTCCACTTCATAAGTAGTTCTTTCTTTTCTTTTCGGATGACGTATTCATTTTCGGTTTAGCAATGATTCCTTCAACTTCTGGCATTGGTGGTGGTTTCAATCTAATGTTGATGTGCTATGACAAGTTGCATGAAGGGTCTTCTTTTTCGGGATAATACGACTTAAATCAACTCACATGGAAGGTGAGATGGACTTTCATCAATTTTGGAGGATCTATCTTGTACGATACCTTCCGTAGATGAGCAATAATTTGTACAAGGCTGTCATATCTCTATATGAGGCGCTCGTCTCTTCCTCTAAGGGGCCGCATCTACTCTTAGAGAAGCTTCATTAATACAAGATCTCTGCCATTAAATTGCATGGGCCCCCTCTTCAAACCTGTTTGCTTTTTCATTTGATGAGATGTTTTTTCCAAGTTGGCTTTGGCAATATCCGTGTGCTGCTTTCACTCTCGAATAAAGTTGGAAGTATGAGTACACTTACCTTTATATGGCTTAGCCACAGTGTTTGGAAGAAATTGCTGCTGACCTGTTATAATCTCAAAAGAACTCTTATTTAAAGAACATCACTTTTTGAGTATTAAAACAAAATTGAGTAACATTGAGGATCTTCACTCAATTTTTCTAACTGGCACTCATAAAATATCGCAAATACTCCTTGAGGAGGCCATTTAATTTTTCCGTTTGACCGTTAGCTTGAGAATGGTAGTTTGATGAGATATCCAATTTAGATTTGAGCAGTCTGTATAATTTTGATCAGAGAGCTCCAATGAAGCGACTATATCTGTCACTAACAATACTTTAGGGCATTCCCTAATATTTGATGATATGTTTGAAGAAAAATGTTGTCTCCTATCCTAAACAATTTCTTGATGTCAGAACAAAAGTAACATACTTTGAAAATCAGTCCATGATTACCAAGATGCATGAGTACTCACCAACCTTGGGTAATCCTGTAATGAAGTAGATGAAAACACTTTCTTAGGGTCTATTAGGTACAGTGAGGGGTTATAGCAACTTTGTTGGCTTCTAACATTCAGTCTTATCTTATTGACAAATGAGACATGACTTCATGTAGCTCATTACATTATCTTTCATCTTGGGCCAGTAGTAACCATTTTGTAGTAAGCTTAGGGTGTGTTGCCACCTCGGGGGACTAGCCATAACACTCTCTAAAGAATATCCTCCTTAGTCCTCCAACCTTAGGTATAAAGACTTGGTATTTCTTTGTGAAGATCAATCCACCATCAATCTAGAATCTCCGAGTCCTACCTTTCTAAATAAGTTGAAGAAGAGTCACGGTCATTGGGTCCTTCTCAATGTTTAATTTTACCTTTTTTTGAGGGTCATGGAAATATCACTCGTTGATAGGTGGATTACTTGAAACAAGTTGGTGAGATCTAATTTTCTATAAAGGGTATATGTGGCTTGATTGCATCGTTCGGATTTGTGTTCTAGCTCTAAGTTGAATTTTGCTAAGAACTTCTGTCACTGAACTTCTATTAAGGGCATATGTCTCTTGGTTCTCAGACAGTGCACAATTGCTAACAATTCCTTCTCTGTGGCTACATAATGTCGTTTAGCTTCATTTAGCTTCCTATTCTCTTAGCCCATTGGATGACCTTCCTGTAATAAGACCCCTCCGAAGGCTTACTGACATGCCTTCGATTAATCCCACTTCCTATCGTTCTTGAATAAATCCATTGAAGGTGTTTCTTTCTTTAAATACCCTTTTATGAATCATTGATAGTAGTTAGTAAGGCTAATAAATGAGCACAGTTTGCTCACACTTGTCAGGATTTGCCAATTTAATATAGCTTACACCTTTGGATTCATCTTGATTTGACATCGCCCCATGAAGTTTCTTAGAAATCTAATCTCTTATTGAACAAATGAAAACTTCTCACACATCGCATAGAAATGATTCTCCTTCAACTTTTGCGACACTAATCTTAGATGCTTTAGGTGATCTTCTAAGCTTGAACTTTATATCACAATATCGTTCAAGTAAACCATTGCAAATTTGTCCAAGTTTTCATGGAATACCAGATTTATCAATATGTAAAAAGTGGCTAGGGCATTGGTCAATCTGAAGGGCATCATGACCCACTCAAAAGCTCCTTATCTTGTAATATATGTAGTTTTTGGATCATCTTTTTCCACGATTTTGACTTGGTGATAGCTTGATTTCTAGTCGAGCTTCGTGATGTATTGTATTATCAATTGATCAAACAAGTTACCGATCAAAGGAATCAGATAATGGTTCTTCACGATTACCTTGTTAAGGGTCTTGTAGTCAATGCAAAGATGTGGACTTCTATCTTGCTTCTACTGAAATAGAACAAGGGCTCCATAAGGTACTTTCGAAGCTAATCAACCCATCCAATTGTTTTCAAAACTCCACTAACTTTGGAGGTGTCATCCTGTACGCTCCTAGAGCAGGTGGCATCACCCCTAATGTTAGTTCATTCTAATGATCCACCACTCCCTGGGATGGAAGAACCTTGTGCAACTCCATTGGCATCAGCTCCTTAAATTCCTTTAGGGGTAGACCAACTCTTGGTGGCAAAGGCCCCACCTCATTGCTTTTGTCCTTTGACACATCGCAAGGAAAGTAGGCTCACCTTTCTTAAGACCTTTTTTTAAGTTAGAGTGCAAACAATAAATTGTCTTCGCCCTTCCTCTCGAATTCTTTTATCCTTTTGGATATGCTCACTAAACACAAACTCTTACCCATGAGGAACATTGAGTTTAGGTGAGGTATGAGCAATCCCTTAGTCGTTTTAAGAAAGTCTATCCCCAAAATCAGATCAAAATCACTCATAGGTACTACCGTGAAATTCAGCTTTTCGTCTCATTTTCCAAGTCGTAGTGGTACAAACTTCGCAATACCAAGGGTGGGGATTGTCTCTAAGTTCATGGCTTTTATGATGTCGCCATCTCGTTCCAACTGCATATTCAATTGATTCGCTTCAGTCCCAACCACAAAGTCGTGAGTGGTGCCCATGTGGCAATCCTTCTATACCCGTGAATTTTCACATACATTAAGTTTGTGGATTTGGTAGATTCTTGAGCATGCTTCTCCATGGAGTACAAGAGGTCAACCATGCTCATGCGGGTTTGGCCCCCATTATTCTCATCATCTCCTGACTCCGATTGATCACTTTTCCTTTGTAGCACACTCAAAGCTCCGTTGTGTGGGTATTGTATCACCTTATATGGCCCGTCATATAAGAAACACCCACCAAAAGATACCTTCTTACTCATTGATGTAGTGATGCTTTCATTAGAGCTTTGGGAATTCATTGGTGATGAATTTTTTTGAAAGTAACTTCCCTCATTCTTAGCTTTAAAATTTGACTTATTGACATTAGATACACTATGTGTGGGCTTCTTTGAGGGATCACCATTGTTCCCTTAATTATGGTTGTACCTCTCAATGGCGTAGTCAACAAGTCATTTGACTATACTTTGGGCGGAAGTCAAATCTTGCACATGCTGTCTAAATAATTCTATTTGAGCCCATGGCTGTAGTTTATCTATAAAATGAAAGAGATGATTTTTATTAAATATATCTTCAATGTCTGATATGCATGCAAAGAAAGTTTTAATGTAGTCATTGATTGTCCCATGTGCTTAATCTGTTTTAGCTTCTTTCGTGCTATAAAGTTAGTGTTTTCTAAGTAAAACTGTGCTATTAACTCTCTCTTAAGGTCTTTCTACGAGTCAATGCTCAACCTTTCATGGGCAATTTTCTCATATTTGGCATACCATCATAATTTGGCATTTCCAATCAGATATATTGTTGTCATGGAAACATTTGCCTCATCTGAATCTATCTTTGTAACCCTAAAGTACTATTTCAGATCAAAGATGAAGTTTTCAAGACCCTTTGAATCTCACATGCCACCATAGGAGTGAGGTTATGGAAGCTTGACTCAACCATTGCCGAAGACATTGCCATCAATCGCGGCAATGCATGTTAAAAGGCTCACATTATCTTTGAGCTCGACGTTCTCTTCTTGTAACATTATTATCATTCTGCGAGCATTATTACTTAAGTCCTTAAGAAAATCTTTTAAAAACCTCAACTGAACGGTGATGCTATCCACCCATCTTTCCATCCTGTCAAAAGACTCATCTTAAGATTTGAGCTTAGTCACCCTTTTCTAAAGAGCTTTAAGACAAGCCACTATTGTCGAATGAACTGCAGGAGTCATCTGAGTAGTCAGCTGGGGTGTCACTTGACATTATTATCCCACCGTGTGAGATTTTCCAAAAATCAAGGCCTTTCTTATCGCGCATCTTGTAAGTTTGTTTCTAATACTAATTGTCACATTCTAAATTTTATAACTACAAAATTGTGTGGTGCGTCCAGTTCCCAATGGCATCAAACGCTAGCCAAGTTGACTTACGAGCACTCTTAAGTGTTGGAGATGATCTCAAGACACAAACGTGAAAATTATGCATATATCGAATACATCAAATGCAAGTAAATTATTAATTGAAAGTGCGAAAATACAAGCAAGTAGTCAATAGTAACAGGCAACAATTGGATATAGAAGAAGACTCTAAAAATTCATTTCCCATATAGAGGGTTTTGGAAATTTTGGCTTTTATCACTAGTATATATTAAATGCTCTCAACTTTCACAATGCGATATCTAATTTTTTTACAATACTAAAATTCAAACTAAATTTATTTGCATCCCTATATGTGAAAAAAATTATGTAAAAATTCACATGACTCGATTTGGATTTTAATATATTGCAAAGATGTTATTTTCATGGTTTGAACCTGGATTTAAATCAAATTGGGGTAACCATGTCAAGGCACCCTCTTGTCGATAATTGGTTTACTAATCTATAAAGCTGAGCTTCGCATCATATAAGAACACCATGATAGTTAAGGAGGCTATTGTCTTTAAGTCTAATAGCAGCGCTGACTTATGCTGCTTTTCAGTTTCATTTAATCTTAAAGCAATTAGTTGGTTCTTTTTTTCTTCATTTGCATAAGGCTGGAAGACTCAGAATTTGTATGTAGCTGTTACGGATCAACAACACAAACTTTTCAGATTGTGCTCTGCGTAGTGTAATTAAATCATCATCATAGCAGATGTGTGTCATTTTTAGCAGATTTGTGTAGTTTTGACCTTTCTGCAACGAGGGTAATTCCTAAAAATATGAAACAGAGAATTCACAGATGACTGATGGGAAAAAGGAAGAATTATATGAAAAGAAGAGCAGCAAGCTCTCTTATTCCTACTTGTGATTTACCAACTGAAAAACGGAATAAAAGTAAACTGATGGGGAAAAAGGAAGCATTATGTGTGTGTACATCCATGTGTTTGCATGTATTACTAAATCGCCCTATTACTAGTTCAATTTTGTTCTTTTCCAGGGCACGGATGAGTCTGAGTTACCTGTAGCATCGGACGTGAGCCATGATAATATTGGAAGGTCCATTATTCCTGCTGATGCTGTATCACCAACAAATGTTCAAGCTACCTCTGCTACTATTGCGTCTCCTACTTTGGTGGTAGAAAATGCATATGCTCCAGCTTCTCTCCGTATGGTGAGTCTGTTAGTCATGCCTTCTCCATGGTCATCTTCATACTTTATCTCATTGTAGTTGGTCTACCCATTCCTTAATTCTGTGAGTTGTATCCAGATTGCCCAAATATTACTAGTTTCTCTCATCTTTCCTGCTCTTGACGTCATCATCATTTCTGTTGTAAAATTATGTGGTAACAATAGCTGCTATGGATTCCTTTGATTGACTTCTTGCACAATTTTTCAGTTGCGGGTGTACTCAAGAACATTTGGTCTTGAACAAATGGTGCAAGCAGTGAGCTCATCTGCTGGTCTTCGGACTATCAAGCGAATTGAGCAGACTTTGCAGGATCTCGGGGTTTGTTTTTGTGCCTTTCATACTTCACTTTTTCTAATAATGTTTATATATATATATATATGCTGTTGCTAAAATAGAGATGGATAAGCGCCTCTCACTCAGCATCAGTGCCCTTCAGATTTTCCTCTGCAATTTTTTTTTACTTGTGAGTGAGGGGTTCTGCAACAAAAGATAGTTAACTGCTCAAGGAAAACAAAAATAGTTAATTGCTCAAGAACCTGACTGGTTTTTCTTTTCCTGCTAATTTTACATTTCCATGACAGTAACAATTTAAATTACATGTTGGTTTTCGGGTTTGAAATATAATGAATTTAGTTATTTTTTTTTCTAAGCATTCCTAGTTATTTCACCCACTTTATTTCATGGTGCATATGCAGGTTGTAAATTGTGAAGAAATACAGAAGTATTATTTCCCTTTCCAATCTCTGTGCTTTAGTAAATGGGCGCATGTTTTCTTTCCTGCGCTCTCTCTCACTCTCTCTTTTCTTTTTTATTTTTTCTTTTTTTACGTGTGGGAGGTGGATAGTGTAGTATATTGCAGTTTTTGCAGAGGATTCTACTTTGAATGTAAATTTTCTGTATAATATTGGGATAAATTCCTCTTTATCATTTGATTTCTCCTTACCAGGATCTGTTAATTTTCTGCCTGATGGATTATTCTTGTCTCTAGGAGCAAATCCTCTAAACAAATGCTTGTTTTAACTGCTGTATAATTTATGTTGGAGTGACAAGCCCTATAAATTTGGACTTCAGTTGGGATAGAAATAAACTTCAACACTTTGTAGGTGAATCTGAAACCAAAAGTTCCAACTAAAGCTGTATGCGCTGAGCATCTTGAACTAAGAAAAGAAATCCTGACTTTACTGAATCTTCAGAAACAGGTATGGTATCTTCTTTTCTAGAATGTTCTGGAAGCATATGCATTAATCCTATTGTTTTGATTCTTATAAATACATGCCCAATTATTAGTTGCAATATAAGGATGCAGAAGGTTCATCTTATCGTGATGGTTCATACACTGATATGCCAAGCACACCTAAGGTCTGGGAACCAATTCTTTTATTTTCCTGTTTTTCAAGTTTCTTGATCTTACTATTTTACGTTGGTTGATCAATGTAAGGCTGTTTTATACATGACAACAGCATGTTGGTGAGTATGTACTTTTTCTATGTGCAACTGTTTATCAATTCTATTATTTGAACATGATATGATAAGGTGACTCTGTTAAAAACTTCGTATTTCTATGAATATTATCAGCGTGCTCATCGTGCTGGGGAGCAGGACCACGCATTCATTCCTGAGTGCCTGAGTTTCGGTGGTAATGATTTTATGCGTATCAAGCTTTATTTTGCTTTCTTTCTTTCCTTCTTTTCCTAGATAACACTCATTAGCTAATAATGCTTAGAGGCTGATTATGCTTTGTGATTTCAGGAGAAAGGGTTGGCAAAAGGGACCAAAAACGAAAGGTGTGCATCATAAACCCATTTTGCATGTCTCTGTTATCTTTCATCTGATTCTACATTTCCTTCATTAATTTGCCTGCAATTTTTGGTCAAGGGACCTGGAAGAGTAGCAGAAACTCCATCTTCGCCAGCCCAGAAAAGGGCTAGAAAGTTAAAGAACTCCGATGGATGATAGAGGAGCCAGTTACACACTTAGCACAAATGACTGGGTGGGTTATGTCATCTTGCTGCCTCTCCTTATTCTATATGAGGGTTAGGGTTAGACTCTATCATGGAGGTTGTCAGTTCCTGAGCTTGCTTTTTTTCCCCACGTTTGTCCACTTCTGCAGTCTGATGAAGATGTGTTGATTACCAACTCTTGTTTGCCGGCAATTTTCAGGGTCAACTGAAGATCTATTATTGTTAGCATATGGGGTGTAAGGTAGGGAGGATACCTGACCCACCACCCTAGGGACTGCCGCAGCCAAGTTGAGTAGTATGTTGCTCGAGGATCACTCCATAATGCAAACAATGCTGTAAGTTGAGTTTGGTTTGTCAAAGTTCACTTATTGAGCTCACAAGTGCGCTTCAAACTGTGAAGACATGACAAAAGTCTTGACTGTGTATTTCAATTTGTCATAAATTAAACAATGGGGAGTAGCTGTACGTTGGCCAAGCTAGCCCTCTAAGAAAGGCCTCTGGTTGTACGCAAGTCCTTGCAACGTGGTCATACAGTGGTGAGATCTTTTGCAGTGGGATAAACAAGGCAAGTCTCTAACTAGTTAGTGTCTGTTAAACGCTGAATAGGCTCTCACTACTTAGGGTCTGTTAAACATCTTCAGCCTTTGTAAGCTGTTGATCCCTTCAGAAAACTTGAAGCTACATTAAATTCTGTGATGCCTTGCCAATATTACTGTCTCTCACTCTCTCCCTTGATTGTTATATTATCATTTATTTTTTATTCTGGGGGTAGTGCAAGGTACTTGGGATCTTTTTATTCTTTAATTCATGTGCTGGGGCATGGATTTGCCATGGACTTGTTGGAAAATGGTCACTCCATTGTGGGTGATTTCAACAAACTGTTTGTCATCGGGGTACGTTGACCGGCTGAAAGGCAATAACGGTCAATGGAGTTTGACCGACGGACAACCAGTTGAATCCGGTCAACAGGAGGTTGACCGTCTAAAGCTACAGGAGTGCTGCTGGATGGCGGACGGGTACCAAGGAGACGGTCAACAAGAAAGATTGACCGGATGGCGGAGGACGGTCAAGTCCTCCGGATGGCTATTCAGGACGGTCAACAAGGAGAGTTGACCGGATCTGGTCAACAGAGCAGGTTGACCGGCTAAGGTTGGAAAGGAAATCAGGAGAGGATTTCCTAATAGTATTTTCGGAGTAGAAAATATTGGAGCGCCTTGGGTTGCCGGTCAACATGTTGACCAGATGGGAAGGAAGTATTTACC
>JAOVVI020001282.1:0-25157 GCA_028571085.2 Nepenthes alata | reverse complement strand
CCGGGGGGGCGGGCCCATGGAAATTGGAGCTTGAGGGGAAAATATCTGCTCATATATTAGGTGCATCAGTTGATATATTATTAATACTGAGGCCTCATATATTAGGTGCATCAATTGATATATTACTAATACCAAGGCATATCACAATTTTATAGCTGGATAAGGAAATATCAGAATTAAGAAGGGTTAAATACTGAAATATCTTAGTCAATATTTATATATCAGCTGATATTTTATAAATGATTAGTTCCTATAAAGGAAGGATATGCTTTTAGTGTGCTTTTAGGCATCAAAATATGGATGGCTCTTTTCCACCGGTACTCAGTTCAAACTTGCCACCAGAGCTAAACATAACAAACAGATCAGGGCCAGAAGTGCAAGATAAATACTGCCAGAGCCTGATACTTCTGATGAATGCGTAAATTATGGAATTTCTACAAATCAAGAAAGACTGGATAACATTAATCAACATTAATCAACGACCAGACGCACCTTTAGAAGAATCCAAACTTTGAGAGAACTGCTCAATGTTGCAAGCCTTGTCTTCTTCCCTGAGGTTAAGAAGTCGCACATGTAACAGTCAACCCTCAGAATCAGTCTCGGCCAGGACTTTGGGTTCACTGGATCTGCTCTCTGGTCCATCGTGGCCTGTTTTAAGCTTAATAACATGAACTTCAGTGTGATAACACTGGCAGCAATAACATAAAAAGTGGACCACACTAACCCATATCTATAAGACAAAATCAACTACTGCAAAACCTAATGTATATTACATTTATATCGTCAAGGGTGTCATTAGAACTACACCCTTTGGATACCCTTAGAACACTCTCGATTAATATAATGTCCCATCCATCCATTCACATTAGCAAGCCACATAAGAATAGATAAATTGATGGGATATTGAATTATAGAGAGTATCTATCAGGTATTCCCAAAACCTTTCTCTATAGTCCATGTTAGCATGCAAATGGAATATGGTTGACAGAAATCCTCTAATTCATCTCTACGGATATTTTAGAACAAAGAAATACAAAGAAATGGAAAATAATAAAGAAATCAATGAAAAAATATTTTTTTTTTTTTTTGTTTGGATGATATAATAATTCATGCTGAAAAGAAAATAAATTTTCAAGAACAATATTTTCGTTATTTGGTTATTAAAGAAAAACTAAAGAGAAGAAAAACATATGCCTTTAATATGAAAATTTCTATTTGTTTCCTTACATTTGTTTTGATTTTCCACTTGATTATAAATGGAAGATAATTTACACTAATATTTTCACACTTTTTATACTATTTTTTCCCAAAAAATTTTCATCCGATCCAAACACAAAAACCATTTTCTTTCAATTTTTATTTCCTTTCTTTCATAGTTTATTCAATCCAAATATACCCTAATTGTTCTTGATTTTTCCTCCTAGTTAACTGGTGTAATAAACAAAAAAATTCCTTAAAATATAAAACTTTGCTCACAAGCAACCGGCAGATTTCATTTTCTATTTTTGAAAAAGATGTCTCTAAAGCTTCGACTCTTCCAGTAGCATGACAGCAAGAGCACGGTTCACTGATCATAAATGTCACGCTCGGTCGAACCTGTACAACACAATGCCAATGTACAAATTTAACAATTATACTTATTAATGCTTGCTTAATATAAAACTCTAGCATAGCATGTCAAACAATAAGATTATTCAGTTCATGATTACATTCAAAAGCATGGATGAAAATATAGGCATTGGTATCAATATTGGTGGGAACCCTATCGGTATCACTATTGATATCATATATATTAGAAAAAATTTTTGAGAATTGTAAATTGACAAAACCGTATAAAACAAATCTCAGGTATATCGGCCAATATATTACTGACACGATAACATATCACAATATTGTCATGGTATCAAAAAATAACAGTATTGAGAGGGCCTGATATTGAGATATACGGCTGATATTTATCACTGTTTGAAAACGACATACCCTCTTCCTGGTAATCTCCATTAACCCGTGTTTAGACAATTCAGAGACTTTGACCATCGATCGGTCCCTCTCAACAGCTTTTTTAACTTCTTCAAAGACCAATCTTTTGTTTGCTGCAAATGAAAGGAAGCAGCAAAAGAAACCGAATTGCAAAATAAATCACAATATAATTGTGAAGGGCAAGCAACAAGCAAAATAATAAACTTCAATAGAGATTCTTGATGCAAAACTTCTTTTGAGATTCCCTTGAAAAAATTGTGAATATTTTTTATATAGTCCAGCCAACCAATGGCATGAAGAAACATCTGCATCCAAATATATCAATCATATATGTGTGCATGTGTGAATGCGCTGCATGTATTTGTATATATGTTTATATCTGCATATAGACAGATTGGCGAGAATCATGTGGTTTGAACTTTTATTGTTCTAACTTCTATGATGTGGATGTATATCAAATTTTCAATTTTCCTTGGGTCTGAATTTGTTTTTAAGCAGCTCAGTTGATTCAATAGCCATCTGGATCCTCACTTTTCAACCCAAAAAGAAAAAAAAAACAGAGTGAAAAGATCCATAGTTAAAGGGATTTAAGTAGAAAGTCGGTTTTTCTTTAAAATATGCTTAATGAACTACCTATACCCCTCATATCTGCATCTTTGTTTAGACAAATATACTAATTATTTTGTAAACACATAATTTGGCAAATATTTTAGGGTTCAAAAGCTTCACATAATCTGAAGGAGAACAAAATACCACACTATTTACCTAGCCAGAAATTCTTCTCTTATAACACATTTTTTTAGCCTAATGGTAATATACCACTCTCAAGCGACAACAAATGCTTTGGGCAACTTCACTTATTTATCATTTATAGGGCAAGCAAAATGTCAAAATCATTGAGAAAATGGTTTTTAAGAGAGGGGGAGGGGGAATGGAGAGAGAGAGAGAGAGAGAGAGAGAGAGACACAGAGACAGAGAGATAGAGAGATCCCATTACTTACAGTCATCCACCATATCAATAAAATCAACCACAATGATCCCACCGATGTCCCTGAGCCGTAATTCCCTGGCAATCTAGCAAGTTAAATTATATAATTAATCTTCTCAGAAACACCTTTTGAAGGTATACAAATAATAGGCAGACAAAAACAACCAATGAAGACCCTATTTTCATAAACAAGTTGCCAGGAAATAAGATACTACTTTTGCATGAAGTGCATGTTAGTACCCTAAATATGCATAACGTTAACAAATTGCAGGTCTTACAAAATTACAAAGAAAAAGACAGACTGAGAAATGCAAACTGTTCTAAGAGAAATTAAAGCCATCATTATCCCCATCACTATGGATATCACACATGAAAATATCGGCCATTGTATATTGGAATCAGGCACCCCCTATGATACTGATATCTTACCGTAATAATATCGCAATATATTTTTGTATCGATAATATATTATGATATATCCGTTAATATTTAAAATATTGGCCAATACTCAAAATATAGGCTAATATGGCCACTATTTAGCAAATATATTGGTTAATACAGCCTTATCAACTTATAATACTTAGATAACTTTTTTCTCGATATATTCAATACTAATATATATTATCTGGTATATCCAATACTGATATGTCGGCAACTAATACTGATATTTTTATCCATACTATGGATACATGGATTCTTGTCAAAGGAAATGTCATATTAAGGATATGTTTAGCCTGACTTCTAAAATGCTTATCTACTTCAGAAGCTGAAATTGGATTCAATAAGAGCTTAGATTACAAACAAATTTTTGCTTCTCCGAAAGTTGAACTGAGCTTCTAAGAGGCTTTTGGTATAAAATTTTGACACTTTCTATGATCAGCTTATCCAAAAAGCTGAAGCTCAAAATTAACAAGTTCACATATAGGAATGCACTTTTAGAATTACCTCCATTAGAAGCACACATTCATCAAAGCATCAGCTAGGCAACACAGGATCTAAATCTCTTTCCACAAGACGATGCATGTTCTATGCATCTATTCATAAATATTACCATATAAGCATGTTCTATGCATCTAGTCATAAATATTATCATATCAATATTTATGATGATACACGCTAATTCTTTTTTTCATGCAATCATGTAAATAGCACACTCCATATATCTGCAGTCATTGACCTATGACCTAACAATTTACAAATAAACCATTAACAAGCGGCAGGCACAAGCACCAACCATTTTGAGTTTGACATGACCCTCAAACAGATAAACGTTTGTCCATTGAACTTCTCAGTTGCCGCCACAATCTAGGAGAAAACTACCAATTTTTGGGAAAAGTTTCCTATTTGAAAATTGAAACTATAACAGCACATTAAAAGTACTAGTTGCACAGTTTTTTCTCCCCAAGAATACAGAAATTGCACATGGACCAATGATCATAAATTCAACTTTTGGATCTTCAAATACCTGTTTTGCTGCGGCAAGATTGACATCAAGAACAGCTTTCTCTTGTGATGTTCCCTGGCCAAACATTTTATGGCCCCCATTCACATCAATAGAAACTAATGCCTCAGTCTGTTCTATCACCAGAGAGCCTCCATTTGGAAGAGCAACCCTGTTAAAGAGTGCAATCCATATATAGATGAAGAAAAGAATGGCTGATTTTTCCAAAAGGATGGACAACAGAAGAAACGTCAAAAAGATTTATTTTGGTAGCCTTTTCATCGACACTGGGAGAAGGACTATAGGAACTGCTTACACATACTGAAAGGGAAACACAAACCAATTCACTTGCAAGTAGACATAATGTATACAAGCAGCAGAAATTGGAGTTCAACGTGTTTTCCCACTTAATATTATTTGTGGCCACGAAGAGTTTCATGAGATTTAAACCTTTTACAGACCATTAAATTATCATGTTATTTTACAATCTCATAAGCAAAATTAAATATTCACGACATACGTGAACCCATAGTTGAAGTGTTTTTTTCAAAAAACTCTGAATCAGTTTATCTCCCTTCACCCTTTTTACTATTCCTGTGTGAGGAGCTACCTTTTCAGTTTTTCTAATAGGCTTTTTAAAATCAGAGGAATGAAAGTTAAGAAAACCTCTATTTCAAATCTGTTAACCGCCCAGTAATTCAAAAATATCACCGCTGAATATTCTCAACAAATGATGGATAATTCTTTCATTTATAAGGTAAAAAGCAGACTGACTCCGTAATCAGATAAATGTCATTATTTCATTCAAATATTGAGCATATTGAAGAAAATAACTTTTATAATGAAATTTAACAAAACCGTATGGAATGTTAACATTTAATCATTTTCATAAAATTACTAAGTTCCACGTCATGGAATAATTCTAACAAGCTGATACTGGCCCACAAGCTTCAGTGGCTTACTTGGTGCATAGCCATAATGAGTCTAGTGCAGAGGATGCATACTGGCCTGGAAGATTGCAAACGGAAAAAAAAAAAATCCGAAGAATTCAATACACAATGCCATAATTCAGTATGGAACTGTCAGGGTCAAGCACCCCAACCCCCAAAGCCCAAATTCATTTGTGTCAAACTAGCTTCAAATTGAAGACATAAAATCAATTGTTTAATTAACCGATTTAAACTTAACCGAACTCTGGGAAGCAAACCTACAACAAATACCGTTAAATGATCTGAATAATAATTAAATATCCAAATATAGAATTCAAAAGTTACCCCTGAAAGTGGCTCAGAAACTCGGCAATTGCTCGACTTAAATCGTAAAGAAAAGTATCTAAAACCAAAATCAAAGTATCCAACATTATATTATCCAATAGTATGCTGAAATTTATACTATCCTCAGCTCCTAGCCAAATACAGACAATAACTGAAACTGAAACAACTTCTAATCTGAATATTTAACATACATTTAAAATATCTAAAATACCCTAATAAATATTCTCCCCAAAACCTTTCCACAATCTGAAATTCCTATAATTTTATCTGGGCCCATTAATCTAAAAGATTTGCAAACATGTGGCAAGAATAAGCCTAACAAAGCATGTATAAATTCTTTATATGTGAATATATTGAATGAACATGCAGGAGGTGATAGTCATTATCTAAATCTGAAATGCTGATAATATCAAAATTTTGATTAATCATGAAAAACTCCCAAACGAGTATAAGAACATCGAATATGCCAAAACCATATAAACGCATAAAACATGCTAAATTTGTGCAAATATTTACAGATAAAAAATTCTACTGAAATTGTAATCAAATTAGAACATGAAATGTACTAAAATCCTCCAAATACATAAGAATCAATAATTGGTGATAACCTTACTAACAAATGTTAAATATCAAAGGTTAGGCTATAATTATTTTCATATAACTAAAGGCTATACACTATTATTCACAATTCGTGAGTGAGCTGACAATATATTATTTAACACTTTTTGACTTGTAGATATTAGGTTTGACCTTCAATTTGTAAATAATATGCTCGGATATGTCTAAATATATTTCATCAATTATCTACAATGACTTTACTTAATTGAAATTAAAAACTCTGCACCAAAATGCAAATATACCAATTTTTTTCAAATCTAGAAAAGTAAATGATCTCTATCGAAATCTGAGTAGAGCTTTCACTAAAGTGCTTGCAAATAAAGATATACAAGAATATTTGTGTGAGAATTAATGACATACAGAAACATAGTTATGGAAATTAGTGACATGCAAGCGCATATATACTGAAATTTCAAGAATTCAACATAGTTTGTATTACTTTAAGACATGATCTTTCTAAAATTTCATGAGATGAGAATAAATTTACATGCATGCAAGGTAAAATCCAATTGAGTAAGAAAAAATCATATATATAAGTATTTGAACAAGAAATACTCCGAAATTTAGAAAAGATCGGCAACAATAAAGGGGTTAAGATGCACTTGCCTTTACTTAAATTTACCAAAAATTAGCTTGAATTCTTCTAAATTCACTTTCTCCTTCTTCCTCTCTTCTTCTCTATTTTTTCCTCTTCTCTTTCTCTCTCTTCTCTCAAAACTTAGCAAAAAATGAGCTGAAATTGATTAAATGGCTTATTTGTAACAAATTGGTGCACGTGCACGTACGCCAGTCAGATGCAGCTCAAGCATAAAGGTAAATTTCAGCCTGTACACGAATGCCTAACATGCATGCATCAAGCGCTGACGTTATAATCTAAACACGCGCGAGCACCACTCGTGCGCATTCGAGCATGGCTATTTAGTCTAAAACACTCATATATGGGTCAGGCACACTTCAAGTGCCACTTAGTCCTAACTCCCTTTAGTTAAACACTTAATTTTTAATTCGAACCCATAATTAATATTGAAAATTATCAATTTACTTAAATTTAGCCTCATTAAAAAAAATTTTGGAGTTTGTACTTTACAAGAACCATTGAAGTACAAGAATTACAATTCCATGCACCATACTGAGGCAGATATCGTTCACTTGGAGAGGACTAAATACCATTTCTCTTTCTATTTTGATAGCCATTAGAGCCACCAGATGACGAGGAATTCTGTGATAAATGAGGTTTTTCAACAATTTCCAACAATGGCAAGCAAGCTTTTTGGGGTCCTTTAGCCAGCTTAGGCATGAAAGGATGAAACTTTTGTTCCCAATGGATGAGCATTTAAGCCTCATAAATTAAACTCAAATCTCATCCAACCAGGCTGAAACTTGATTATTACCCAACCTGAAGCAAACCGTGACTTAGAATGGCTTGTATTGGATCAAGCTCAAACTCAAAATGATTCAATGCAAGACTAACCCAACTTGAGGCTGATTCAACCCAAGTAGACCCCAATATGAACTTCTGTTTGTGGTCCTGGACAATCCATGACTAAACTTAGCCTGATTATCCCAAATCCAATAGGAAACCAACCCAATTCACCCGACCACTTCCTCTAGGAGGAGGCAGTCTTTTAGTATTGAACATCTTCTGCATAGTACCAAGAAGTTTAACTCTTGATCCTCCAAAATCATTCCCCAAAACTTTTTCCAGAAAGATCTGTTTTCATGGGTATCCTAACTAAAAGGCCACTCCTGCCTTCTTATCTCATTCTAACCTGGCTTTTGGTTGCTGGGAAAGGAACATGGTAGAATTAAATATCTATAAATAGGAAATAAGGTGAAAATAAATTTTATATTATTTGATATTCCATCCAGGAATAAATATTACATCACCACAGTGGTGGACAGGGGGAGCAGTAGGGGCAGCAGTGGCTGCTGCCAGGACTAGAGGGGGCCACAGTTGGCTGGTAGACAGGGGCCAGCAGCTAGGAGTGGGTGCTAGGAAAGGTATGGTGATCCGGTTGAGAATATTCATTCCTTGAATCTTATCAACAAAACCCATTTTCTCATGGTGTTGGTTATTTTCACTTATCTAGTAATAAATATTCCTGGTGAATCACTATTCGCATCCAAAATTCCAACCAAACAAGGTAATAAGAATTATCTGGGAATAAATGTTCAAGGAATCAAAATTTCCACCCAATTTCATCTAACTAAACAGGCTATAAACACTCCCCATTTGGGTAAAAAGCCAATAGTTCAGCATCTATCGCTATTGTATTTAATTTGACTCCTCACTTTATCATATATACACGTGCAACAAGGATATTTAGAACCAACACATAGATACAACACTTGTATCTTGAAACTTCAAATAATGAATAAACCTACAAAAGGTGTAGGGAAAAGAGAAAACAAATAGCATTGTCCCAATATCACGACCATATTATCATTAAACAACATGGTCGCTGAACATTGTAATTATATCATAACAGTTGTGGTACACATCACAGCCCATAGTTAGATCTTTGGACAAAATTGTGCACCAACCATTGGACACATAACCTCACTTAATAACCTGAGGGAACCAAATAACATGCCGGTACGTAAACAGCTTTCTAAGAAATAGTGTCTTCATATCTTCAACAATAGCCTCTAAATGTCAGTCTACATTAAGGTGTAAGAAAGATTCATCTCTTCAACCAGAATTCTCTCTCTAGGCAACAATGACTCCCCCACCCCCTCAGTTGTCTTTCTACAATCTGCACCTAATCTCCATTTATAAAGAACAGATATCTGATACTAGCTGAATCTCATTTAGACGTCCACATATACGAAAACAATGTAAAGCCCTAAGTTCCACTAGTGGGATCGGTTATATAAATATGTTTTTTCCATTACACTCAATTTAGTGCAATATGCTCCAATAGTTGATATTTAAATCACTTTTTATCATCCCATTCCAGATTTTACTAGGTCTATCTCCTAACCTCTTTCCTCAGACTATAACTAACTCACCTTCTCTCAAAGGTGCTTCATTTGATCTATATTAAAAGTGTCCGAACCATCTTAGGCATTTACCTCATCTTATATTTCAAAAGTGCAGCGTTTAAACTTTTAGAGATATTATTATCCTTAAGCCCATCTCTCAATGTGATTCTACTCAATATCATGCACATTTAATCATGTAAATTTTGCCAAATTTAAAATCATAATTGCACCACTAAACCATATACCAAAAGAGCTTGCCTGAAAAAAACCAGCAATCTTTCTCACCTTTTATTGAGAATATTGTTTATCTCATGTTCAATGTTAAATTCATCAAAAAGGGCAACTTTTTTACTGTGCAGCTCCACTCTATCGCACAGATCTGGAGCAATTTCCTGAAGATAGCTGGTAACCTGGCCCGAGAGAGAGAGTGTAACAGAAAACACGCAAAAAATGTCAGAATGTAAACATAGTGGGACTTCTAAAAATTTATTGACTACAATATACTAGTAACTTAGGACAAAGAATTATCATGGATATCATTCATGAGACATCAAAGATAACCAGGTTGATTTTTTTCCTTGTGCCAGCCAGTACTATGAACCCTCTCTCTCTCTCTCTCTCTCTCTCTCTCTCTCTCTCTCTCTCGTGCACACTGCATTGCTATTGGTCCATATAGAACCATCCACAAGGAAATCTCACCAGAAGAATGCATGCGATTGAACTTAAAAGAGCATGTCCAAAAGTATTCACCAATGGAAAAAATTCCAACATGCCAAAAAATAATCTTGGGTAATTTGAAAGAAGGTGTACAAAAGAAAGCTACAAAAAGAAAATCAAAGACACCTATAGCTAGTAGTAAGGGAAAGCAGGATTCATAAAGCAAAATGAATCGGAGAACAAGCATCGGGGTGAGGGAAATCCATATCACAATTTAACTATAAAAGCAACCTGAATAGTATTAAAACTAAATCAAAGGCGAGAATTCCACAAAGGGAGATGAGCACAGGCCATTCACCAAAGCACTTCAAAAGATCACGGGTGATGTAATGTATAGTTTACTTATTCTTAGTTTTCAATTAAAAGTATTCCATAAAGCATTCATGTCTAAGATTAGCTCCTCTCTAATTTGAAACATTTCATGAACTCAACAACTTTGTATATTTCACAGTAAAGTTGTTTCACTGTAGCCTAAAGATCACAAGTTCAAAAAACAGAAACCCATTTTCTGTAATGTAAGGGAGTAAGGTTGTATACACCTTGTGTACTGGACAACCCTTGCTTAAATCACAGTAATCAGTCACGGAATACCACAAATGTAGATTCAAAGGCACTTTCAATGATCTTCTAATTTTTGTTTCTTTTCTTAAAGAGGAATTCACACAGCACGGCTCCATATTAAGATGGTAGTTGATCGGGGATTAGTTGCATCAGCTGTAACTGTTGACTTATTGAAAATGTGACAAACTCTGATCAATTTTTGCTATTAGCTTTAACTGAAACACCTAAGACCAAATAAACACAACTGGTCAAGCATCCATATAAAGCTTCAGCAGTTTAATTTTTGCATGCATCATATGACCTCACATACCTCATGATATGTCCTTTGAGAATCAACTATCATTCTCTTGACCTGCAGAAAGAGTACAGGAAATGAATGCAACTCAAGTCAGTAATCTCATTATGCTGCTATGAATCAAAAGCATAGTTGTGCCAAATTCCATCAATTGCTCTAGGGGTTCCTCATCACAGTGAGCTCACCTTGTCGCTGAAATAATCCTGGACAACAGATAGTGTCTGACCCATTGCTTGGTGCAGAATAATAGGCACTGCCCCTTCCACACCTTCATCTGCAGCAAGAGCTGCGCATTTTCCACGTTCGACAATACTTCTCCACGTTGAAAGCAAGCCTCCCAAGTCCATCCTCAATTCCTCCAAAGAATGACCCTCGGCAACGGTTCTAACCGTCAGGCCAAAACCAAGAGGTTGCAAAGTTTTTGCTATTACTCTCAAGCGTGTACGCTCAACTCCACAAATTTTATTTGATACTCCAATTTTGTTACAACGAGTAACCAATATCTGCAGGAAATACATGAGATAAACAAAACACAACCAACATTTTATAAGCTATAACCACAAGAGAAATTAAGGGAGAGGAAATTATGAAGAATTTTCTGACCCAGAATCTGCTCCTTAGCTTTGGATAGGCTGTTAGTGTGGGGCCTTTGCTACCTAATCCCTCTTTGACAACTTGCACTATTATTTTGGTTCCTTTGCGAACTCGAGCCCATATCTGTTCGACACTAGAAACAGCTTTGCAATCTTCAAATTCTCGTACTTGAGATGGCAAATGATCAGATTCACCTTTCATATAGCTTATGTTAATATCTGAATGGTTTATAGATTCCTCAAGATCAACTTCGGTAAGTTCAGTTCCATCATTACTAACCATGGTACCAATTAATTTTCTTGCCTTTACTTCTTCATCATCGATGTCAACCTCGATGTCATGATCATCAAAATCATCATGCATGTACAGCGCTGGTCCATTCTGAAAATCAACTTCAGGGTCATCATTGAAGCCTTCAACATCATCTGAGACTATGTGCCAATTTTGATTAGCACTTGACTGCTCTTTAAGCATACTCAAGGATGCCCCATCTTCACCTTTTCCCTTTGTGCTAAAACCAAACGGTGGGAATGTAAATGGCTCTCTAGTATTCTTTATTTCCATAAGAGAGGGCCTAGAATTACATATATTTACAAATGCACCACCCATATGAGGAACAAGTTTCGTGACAACCCCTAGATAAACACTATCACATTGCACATTATTTTTAACTGGTTCCAATAGTAACTCAACCAACTTCCCGTCTTCCAGTACAGCTATCCTTTGCATGCTGCATATTGAAGAGTTTATCAATATTTCAGTAGATATAGAAGCCTCTTGTGTAACTAGACTACTTTCTCCTTCAGACTGCGGTTTCTTTGAAACTTGGTTACACTGCTCTTGATATCCCTGCAGGGTCTGCTCATCTTGAACAGGCTCTTTTACAGCAGAAGCATCACAAGTTGAGTTCATGTCAGTTTTTTGAGAATCAACAGATGGAAAGGGTAGCCAGGGCTCCTCAACAGGCTGATATCTCTCAGGGATAGACTTGCAAGGTTTTGAACCTGTATCATGTTCACAATACATTTTCTCACTTTTAAAGTAGGAGTCGGCGTTGAATCTGTGAGTATTCAATAATGGCTTTGAATCCAAACTATCACTTTGGAGGACTTCCAAAGTTCCATCTCTATCAGTCGAATTGTGGGAAGCACTTGTGTCTTCGCTAGCAAAATGAGAAAGCAGAGGTGGCAGAAGCAGCCATGGCTCCTCAACAGGCTGGTATCTTTCAGTGAAATTTTTATTTTCATTTAATACACTAAATGTGTCCTCCGTTCTAAAATAATATTCATTCTCAATCATAAGATCATCTAACAAGACCTCTGACGGAGAGGAATCACTGCTACGGCATTTCACTTTCTCTTCCCGATCTGTCAAAACACTGGAAGCATTTGAGTGTTCAGAAACCTACTAAAGGGGAAGCTGCATACATATAAGTACACGGCATCTCGTATAATACCTATGCGCAGAGCTGATATGAAAGGCTGGACAGGAAGGCTTTGCTCTTCCACTGATGACTGCCGAAGATGAGTTGCAAGTCTCTTAGCATGAAGCCTTGCCATAATTCTTCCATATTGTTTTCCAGGAACAGGAATCATTAGAGCAGATTCAGATTTCAGTCGCCAAATGGTCTCACGTGAAGTCCATAAATCACCATGAATGAAATAATTGCACTTGCAATTTACAATGCAAAGCATCTGGAAAAAGCTATAAAAATCATCTGGTTAAATGCAGCAAGACAAAAAAGGTGAATGGCAAGATAATCAAATATTGCCACACACTAGGAAACTCAATGTGTGACACAGCCAACAGAAAAAGAGAAAATCAATGCATAAAAATGATGGTTGCTTTTATTATCTGCAACAACATTAGGAACATCAATAGATATTGACATGAAGGTGTGCAGGATTATGATTCCCTAATGATCTAATGTCATAGACATTGGAAAAATTGTAAGTGCCTAATATCCTACTCTAGTACTCGCCTGGACTGATTTTTTTTTTTTTTTTTTTGAGGGGATATAGAATAACTCTCACCTATTCAACAGTAGTCAACAAAGAGAAGTTCAAATGGCCTTGTCAATTGAGTTGCATTCCAATGTTAAATTTTTCATTAAATTAACTGAAAAGAAATCTCCCCTTGAGGAGGTCTTCCTATTTGTTTTCCAACACAAATAGCCAGGTGAAGGTAGGAAGCATGGCCCCTCCTGCAGTGATCAATAGTGCGGATTAAGTGTCCTCATGTATTGTTTGTATCCTATCATCCCTTTAATACCATCCATATTTTTTTGGGGAGGAGGGAGATTATTAAATGAACGCTATTTCATCCCAAGAGGAAATGTATACATGAGAAAACCGGGAGTAATAATAGAGCTTTCTGTCATCAAAGAGAGCCAACAAAAATTATAAACTACAAAGACTAAGCTGTACAAGTACAATCTTGATGTATTGAAGTAAAAAACTGCACAGGTTTATGACTTCCCCTCCATATAAGGGAAATTTTAGCAGCAACATAAGCTCTTTCATTTGTGTCAATACCACAACTGGATCTAGTTGTCATGAATTACAATATGATCTTCCAAATGGGTCATCTAGTGCATAACACTTCCACATTATAGATTCTCAGAATGATAAATGCTACCATCCGATCTCCTTTGGCCGACAAATATATTGATGGGAAGGACAATTCCTTAAGACCAGCATCCCATAGATTTCTAGAAAATCCACATTAAAGGATAAAACAAGCATGGATTTGTTATTCTCTGCCACACAAAAAGCAGTCTACATCCACACTCATTCCCCCATCAATAGTCTAGTCTATGGAGTGAAGTAGAAATAAAAGCAATGAAGAATGAATTTCCAAGATAGATTCTGATCCTGATTGAACATCCCAGCATAAACATTGTCGATGGTGAACTACATAATAAACTTGGATCTAGATAGACTTTGGCATGCCAAACAATCTTAACCAAGGTACTTTAGGATATTGCTCACTCATTGGCTTATAAAAAAGGTTAACTGAGAATTAGCCAGCTGCTTTAATTAGATGCCCAATTTCTGGTGTGATTGACAGCAACTTCCCATCCCCAAGTCTCATTGGTCTCCTTTTAACCATCCATATTCTCCCCTCAATGCTGTTAACTGAGGCCACCCTCAGCAACACACTAAAGATATTCTATTCCAAGTAGTCAACTCGATGATCCCCAACCCCTTTTCCTTATCAGTTTTACAAACAGCACTCCCTGACACAAGGTTCTTCTTCCTATTCATTTCAATTCATGACAACAAGAATGCCCTGCATTGGACTTCAATTCCTGATGATTTGCTCTATTGAAATTATTAGCCCAGTTGACATTTTGATGTAGGGGAGGGAGGAGAAGAATAGGGGAACGGAAAGAGAAATTAGGGGAGGGGAAGAAACAGAAGGAGAACCAGGGGAAGGGGAAGGAGAAGGAGAAGGAGAAGGAGAAACTAGGGGGGGAGTGTGTAGGCACCAAGAGAGAGGAGTGAATCACACTAAATCAATTTTTATTCAAATCGTCAACTCTCTGATACTAAATTTGATGTAGGAAAGGAGAAAAATAGGAAAGAGAGACAGAGGGGGAGAGACAAGAATAGAGATCAAAAGAGTAGAGACAAGAAAGAAAGAAAACCAAGGGAAAGAGGGGGAAGGAAGTTACAATTACTCAATTGTATTCAATTTCTCAAAACATTCATCATTCTGTCTCCCCACACAATAGAAGTAGGGTTTTTATATAGAAAATTCGAATCCTAAACTAAGTTGAAAAGAAATATAACTAATTAAATATGACTTAAATTCCTAAAAGAAAAAAAATCTCAATCAAATAAAAGTAAATCAAATAAAATCGCAGTTTAATAAAATCAAATAAAATTGTAATCTTTCAAATAAAATAAAATCAAAAGGAATCAAAGTAAATCTTTTCTAATTTGGTATAGTTTGGATGTCCGCATCAATTCTCCCCGGATGACTGGAACTCGACCTCATCAAGTTAAAACTTCTGTAGTGAACTTCCCAACTGCAAGCCAAGCAGTGGTGCAAGTAGCCACCAACGTTGATAAACACGTGGGAGGGGAGCCGAAATTGGACTAAGATGCCAATGTCATTTGAAAAAACAAGACTTGGGTATGGAGATGTGTAATCCTGCGAACTTTGATAGAGTAACAATAGACTTGGGTCAAACAGGTGGCGTGTCTTGCGAGCAATCCAAGCAGTCTCGAACTCTATCCGACTAATCCATTTAACAAGTGCTGAATCGCTCCATCCCTAGGAAATATAAGGTGCTCATCTAGAATAGCATTAATTTTATCGTTGTGTGCCTGAAGGGGGGAGAGGTGCATAGAAATGGGTAGATATGCAATATGTGGTGCATCGGGAGGCATGTCAAAGGGATCAACTAAATATCAGAATAATCAGACCTGCTTGTATGAGACGGTTTTGTGATGAGGATCTTCTATCTTTACTGTCTGGATTTTATTTGCTATGTTTTTTTTTCTCTCTCTCTTTTTTTTCTCGTCCTTTTTTTTGTCTACGTTTTTTTTTTCTCTTTTTTTTTCCTCTGTTGTTTTCACTCTCTTTTCTTTTTTTTTTCTTTTTTTCTCCTTTTTTTATTGTATATATCACGCGCCTTTTTACTTTCACTCGGCCTCAAAGCCCACAGATGCAAAGAGAGAGAGAGGAGAGGCGTGGCTGCTCAATGCGCACCTTCCCTTTTAAGCGGCGGCGGCGACGGCGACAGCAATGAAAGCGACAACAACGGTAGTGAGGGCAACAACAAAGATGAAGACAATGATGGAGATGATGACGTGAAGACGAAGAGGTGAAAGGCAAAGAGGATGATGACGAAGACTCGGCACAACCCGATTCAAGACTTCTCTCTCTACTTTTTTTCGGTTTTGTCTCTTTGAAGGAGCGATTTGGTGGCTAGGGTTCGGGTCGGTTTGGGCTCGAGAATGTGGGTAGGATTTGTTTCGGTGATGGTGGTGGAGTTTGGTCGCTGGGCGGTGGTTGATTAGGGTTTTAGGGCACAGGGTGGTGGTTGATTAGGGTTTTGGGTGTGTGGACGATGCTGGTCTTGGAAGGTTTTGATGGTCATTTGGGTGTGTTTTGACTTGGCGGCGACTGGAGTGGTGTCTGTCGTGATGGTCAACGGCGTTGTGGGTGACAGGTTCAGTGAGTAGGGCCACGCGATGGGTCTTCTTGTGGCAGCGGTTGCTACGATGGCTGCGCCGATCTACTCTACCTCTCTGATACCCTCCTTTTTTTTTATAGAGACAATGAGCGTCTCTTTCTTCTTCTTCTTCTTCTTCTTCTTCTTCTTTTTACAAACAGAACACTGTTGGTTTTTTTTTTGACAATATAAAGAGGAGGCAGTACGGGTGGAGACGGGTCTACAGGCAAAAGATGCGACTAGATGCACAGGAAGAACTTTATAGGGTGGCCAATGGGTGGTAGGAGAGTGGGCGGTAGGATAGTGGAGGTGTTGGTAATGGTGTGTTGCTGATTGCGGGAAGTTGTGTGGCTGGTTATTGGTTGTGGGAAGGTGATGTTGCTGGAGGCAAAAAGGATAAGATTTCATCTCTGATACAAATTTGATGTAGATAAGGGGAAGAATAGGGGAACTAAAAGAGAAATCAGGGGAGAAGAAGAAACAGAGGGAGAACCAGGGGAAGGAGAAGAAGGAGAAACCAAGGGGGAGAGAGTAGGCACTAAGAAAGGGGTGAATCACACTAAATCAATTTTTATTCAAATCATCAACTTTCTGATACTAAATTAGATGTAGGGAAGGAGAAAAGTAAAGAAGAGAGATAAAGGGGTAGAGACAAGAATAAAAATCAGTGGGATAAAAATAAGAAATAGAGGGAACAAATGGAGAGAGGGGGAAAGAAGTCACAATTACTTAATTACATTCGATTTCTCAAAACATTCATCATTCTGTCTCCCCACACAATAGAAATAGGATTCTTATATAGAAAACCTGAATCCTAAAAAAAATTGGAAAGAAATATAACTAACTAAATATGACTTAAATTCCTTAAAAAAAGAAAATCTCAATCAAATAAAAACAAATCAAATAAAATCGCAATATAATAAAATCAAATAAAATCGTAATCTTTCAAATAAATAAAATCAAAGGGAATCGAAATAAATCTTTTCTAATTTGGTATAGTTTGGATGTCCGCATCACATTCACTGCAAGTAAAACTGATTTAGCCAGCTGAAGTCATACTACGAAGAAGGAAAAAAATAGGTGGTCAATGACTTGGCCCAGTTGAGAAGTCCCTCAATTAAGTTGTGACAATTGCATTCAGCTTAGAGTTGTGAGGAATGAAAACTTGTAGTCAAAGTAAGCTGATTAAGGCTGAGATCTATAACTAAAAGGTCTCTAAGTTCAATTCCCCGTTCCCCCAACTTTACCTAAAAAATCAAAAAGAAAAAAGAAAGAAAGAAAGAGAACTGAGAGGAAGAGGCCAATTGGCTAGCCTCATCTTAGAATCCCAATTCCCAACCTTTGACTGGCCAAATTCCTTCTCTTCATCACTAACCCCTTTCTAAACCAGACTTCTATTAGCTTGAATAGCTTGAAGTCTACAAGCCACAGAAAACTAAGCAAATTTTACCACTATCGACTAAACAGAACCAAAATCTCCTCAACAAAGAATAGTTAAATCGTATACAAAAGCTGAGTGGGAGATTATTATATTCTTCTAGAACTGGGTTGAAAGTTGAAGTTTCATATTTTTTGCAGTAATTTTAATTCCCTTCCATGTATTCCACAACCAGCATAAAAGGAGGTGTGTGATCTCCTAGTTCAAGTCCTCCCTTTCCAGGACAAAACCCTTCCAAGGTCTAATTAATGAGGAGAAAAAATGAGGTTTTATGATAAAAGTCATGACCAGATGCATATACTTCATATTGACACCACAATCTCTTAACAATTATCTAGGGATTGACCATCTACAAAATCATAGGCCATTCTTAAGTTTCAACATTCCTAGAGGACCTTCTCACTGTAATGTTGTCTCTCTATTTAATGACATTTCAAGAAGTTGTCATGCATGCTTTCCCTTCAATTCTAGATCCTTGTGAAGCATCAATTAGGGGCTAAATAATCCCTCTCAATATACTAGCAAGGATTTTTTGGTATTGATTTACGAAACACATTGGCCATCGGCCTATGAGCAAACAGCATCTGCACTGAATATTTTAGGCACCAATGTGACTGAGGTTGCATTTATTCTCTAGTGTTTTTCCCTAGAACCCCCCCCCAAAAAAAATATAAAATAAAATAATTATTGTAGGGGCTGGTGGAGGCATCTTGATTCTTCACTTTTTTAAAATAAAATGGCGTAAATAAAATCATATCCTCAGTGACAAAAATGGCATAGTACAGCCACAACAGTTCAAGCAAAATCTATGAAGAATTTTTATGAAGATTTCAACTCATTGGGAGATTACGTCTGACCTCAATGTTCAATAAGTTAGCAGGTATAGCCAGAGACGAGACAGACATCGAGGGTTTGTAGTGGTTTATAGTGTTGGGTTTAGTCGCTCTCTTGTAAGTAGCTCAACAAATGGATTGATCATCAGAAGATCATACAAAAGTTTGTGCGAAATTCGGAGTGTTCGCGCGCGCTTGACATGCACGGCAAATGACCAAAAGTGCAGCAGGAGTGCTACAAATTGGGCCGAGACCGAGGGAGAAGCCGGCAAGGTCGTGGCCAATTAGGCTGCAAGAGGATTGCCAGCCAAGCAGCAAGGAGGCCAGCCTGCAAGAGGCCAACCAGCAGTGGCCAGCCGGACAGCAAGAAACCGGCCTGGGAGGTTGGCCGGCTGAGTTGAGATGAGGCCGGTCGAAGAGGCCGACCAATGGCGTTAATGCAAAGGGGCGACCAGGCAATGCCAGTTCAGAGGGGTCGACCCAGCGAAACTGGTAGATGACTTTGCAAGGTAGGCACCAGACTCTGAAGAATAGGTGATAGGCTTTGCAGAGCAAACAGTTGGCTTTTCAGAGTTGGTAGCTAACTTTGCAAAGTATGCACTGTCTATGCAGAGCATGCGCCATTTATGAAAAAACACGGGAATTAGTGAAAGTGCAGAAGACAACAAATGTGGCGTGACAAATCCGTTGCAAGATTAGGGCACGTGAGCAGGTGGGATATCGTTCAAGCGTCATTATAAAACGCACCATGCACTTTAGACCAAGTTGTGGTGAACCGTGTGGGGAACATAGGGTAGAACGGAGCAGACAAGTGCAGAAGGGGGCTCTCGCCGTTCGCCATTCACCACCATACTTACAAAATCAGTGAGCTGAGAATACCACCGGTGAGAGAAATGAGAGAGAAAAAAACAAAAAGAGAAGAGAAAGGAGAGTTCTCTTACTCTGGATACTATTTTTCTTGTTTTGTCTTGGGTGGATTGTTGGTATTCTGTCTAAGGAGATTTTATAACCGATTTTATATAGTAAAATTTTTCAGTGTTTGTCTCATAATTTTTTCCTTAGTTGAGAAGGATTTTTCACGTTAAAAATCATTGTGCATTCTTATATTCCTTGTATTCACATTCTTGGTGGCTAACGGACGATAAGGGTTCGGGTTTTTCCGTTGTGCTGGATCAGGATTTATCTAGGTCGAACCCCATCATATAGCACAATAACTCTAACCACAAAAAGCCATGAGTCAATTAATTTTGTTAGCTCTTGAAACAGCATAATTCAGCGACCTAAGAATCCAAAATTGTGCTATATGATCACCAACCTAACACTGTCTAGAAGTGCTTCCTAGCAGCAACCTCACACTACATGTCAGTTTTCCAATTGTAATTCCATTCACATACCCGCGCACTGTATGGCAGCGACCTGCCAACACTATTCATTCATTCACCCAATGAACTCATTCTTCGTCCGTTGATTCACTCGAATCCAATTTCGTCTACCCCAATATTGCCTCAAAAAATTATAATCAATGTTAAGAGAAATACTCGGCACAAAACATCTCAAACAATACCAATCAGCAGCAAACTTTCTACCTTTTTTTCTTTTAAAGGATATTATAAATTATAATTGTAAAAATTATCGGCAATACAGTCGATCGGCGAACTATTCACCGCCGCAGAAAGCAGCTGTTCTGTTCTAAGCAAAGAAGTAGAAAATGAAATCAGGAGGGAGAGAGAGATTTTACATGCTATGCGTGGAGGAATCCGGTCGGGCAAGCATCAGCTCTCCTCTGGTACTACCTCCATTTGCAGGAAACGGCTAGCTTGGTTTCTACCACATGATAAGGAAGACACGAAGTTTTTGTAAAAGATGACACTTGAATCGCTTTACGTATTCTCAAATTATTACTTACCAAAAAAAAAAATCTCAAATTATTATGTATTTTATAATATAATATGATAATCATTAAAAAAAAATACACAAAAATTTATATTTAATATTTTCAAAAAAATAAAATCAATTTTCATTATCACACTCTTACTTTTTTATTTTTTATTTTTTATTTTTATAGAGTTACCAAATTTCAGTACAAATGATTTTTGAGCTGTTTTTTTAAAGGCTTTTAAAATCAGAATTATGAAAAGTTAACAAATTTTCCTCCATCAAATTTAAAAAACTTTCATCTTAATAATTTAAAAAATTCTCTTATTATTTACATATATAATGAATAATTTTATCATTTATATAATTAAAAAAATAATTTTTTTAATTATATAAATACCTTTCTTTTTTTTAAATTAAACTCATGAAAAAATTACTTATCTAATAAAACATAATAAAATTATAATATTTAACTATTTTAATAAATTATTAACTCTTTTTTTCTTTATTTTTAATTTATAAGCCTAAAAATAATTAAATAAATAAGACTCAAACCTATATTAAATATAAATTTACAATAATCAAGCATTGATATCCTTACATCACTTGGCCTTTCATTCCTCACTTTATAAAAGAAATGTTTGAAACTATTGTTCACAAATATTTTAAACATACTCTAATAATATAATATTTTATTTATCTATTTATATTAGTACTCTGTATTACGTGACTATTTAAATAATAACTTTATTGTAACACTATTTTAAAAAAATATATAGCTATTTTTTTCATTTTATCTTTTAAATTCTATTTTTATTTTATTTTAGCAAATATTTTCTTAATTTTTTTTATTTTAGTATCAATTGTATTATATTTTTTGAAATAACTTATATCACAAATCGATTTCTTGCATATCACAAATAAAATAAAACTTGATTAAAGATCTTAAAATTTTTTTTCACAACAATTCATCTGTTACTTAAATTAATATTTACTCAACTTATTGAAACGAAATTAGAAGAGTGATGAGCCTTAGCAAAGCTAAGGAGGTGGTATGAGCCATCGCTAATGGGTGTTTCTGGTAATGAGCTATCTTTAAGTTGTATATAACTACTTTATATCAAAATTAATGGGATATTGGGAGAAAATAATTTCTCTCTTTTTCATGTAATTCAATACCTTTCTTTTTTTGTTTGCTCGGCTCTTAAGGTCCTTTTTATTTTACAGGCAAAGACACTCGGTGGGTGCCTCTCGTAATCACATCTGCGTCTGTGGCTCATGTTGGTTGACCGCATGTTTGAAGTAGAAAATACAACACTGAATCACTCACCCCATGTTTGGTTGAAAAAATAAGATAAAAATAAAATTTTTATTCTCAGATAATAGATATTCTTCTGTTTAGTTGTAAATTTAATCAGAAGTAAATAATCCCACCATTTATGTGGGAATAACAATTCGCACATAACAATAATAATAATAATATTATTATTATTATAGTTATTATTATTAGATATTATTATTATTATATTTATTATTATTATTATTACTATTATTACTATTCACTATTCTCATATTATTATACAAACCAAATAATGGAATACTAATTCTCACCTTATTCTATTCCAGCAACCAAATATGAGAATAACAATTTCAACTCTATTCTCATATTATTCTATTCCCACATTATCACATTTCAACAACCAAATGTATCGTCAGTATAAAAATTTTGATGTTTGGCACACACCTATTGCACTTCAGGTCGTCGCCCAAGTCTAGTGATGCCCCATCCGTATTATCGGGTTACACAATGTGCAACTTAGAACCTCCCAACTGTATTTCTAGACACCATTTTATGGGCTAGCTGTGTCATCTTAACATGCCACTTTTTAGGCATCAACTACTCTTTCAGGATTAAAATATACAGTTTTGATCGATACAACACATATCAATATATACTTGACACTACAATCAATTGCCATGTTAAAAGGTGGTTCTTAATCTCTTGGGTCAGACCTACATATTAGGTTTAGTTATATTATGTTGAATTGGGCTGCCAACTCAGATTTTTTTATTCGATTTGTTTATATTGAACCATCACACTAGGTCCTAACATTACAAAAAATTAGAATTAATTAAAATTGTGATTGTCTAGTCAATCCAACCCATCCATAATTTTATATGATATAATCAATATATATGTATTATGGATAAATATAGTAAAAAAAAAATAGCACCTATTATTTTTTGGGTTGGGATGGTTGCGAATTAAAATGAACAGTTCAACCCGTATTGATTATAAATACTTTATAAATACTTTTATTTTAAATAAATACTAAATTTTAAAAATTATTTTAATGATAATGTTTTTTATGAAATTAAGAATATTTTTGTGCAAAAAAACTTTATTTAAAATATTCAAATAGTATTTTAGTCTAAATATTATGTTTTTATAAGTATTTTTACATAAATTTGAATTTATTGAAAAAATACTTAAAATAAAAAAAAATTTGCATTAAAAAAGAAATTAAAAAGTCATGCATAAAAAAAAAGAAAAAATTACAAAAGACAGTAGATAGGCCCATCAAATGAGAAATGAGATAATCAAGGATACCTATATAGGCTTTTGAAATCTCTACTCCATGAATTCCCTTTAAGCCTAAGGCTAAATTTTCGAGTGGGCTGATATTTTCTAGGATGTGGGGTCAATAAATTCCAGTTAAAAAATTTATATAAACTAAAAATTTTAATATAAATATATTACTAATTAAACTAAAAATTTTTATCAACCCTACTGAATATTTTTAATAAATAATTATCGACCCTTCTTTAAAAATTATAAATCCGCCCCTGCTTTTTGGAGATGAAAATTTCCTATTACTGTCTATTCTTTTTCCATTTTGCATTTTCATGTTTGCTAAAATTGTTAGAAGTGGGTTTCGATTTTTGAATCCAACGGATAGCCATTGTTGGGCAGGTCGGTGGCCGTGTTTGTTTGATAGATTATTCAAACTAAAAGGGATGAAAGGTTTTAAGTGATGTTGGTTCAAATTTTCACTTAAACAAAAATCCGGCATAGTGTTATACAAAGTTTTCAAACGGATTTCATTCGACGAAATCCTAATGTATGTTTGGTTATTGGAATGGAATAAAATGATAATGGAATAGTTATTTTAGGAAATAAAATATGATGTGAATAGAATTTGAATTGTTATTATTATATTTGATTGTTAGAATAGAATCAGGTGGGAATTAGTATTCCTTTATTTGATTTGTAGAATAGCATGAGGAATAAGATAAAAATAGTGATAATAATAATTAAACATAATAATAATATGTAATAATAATACCTAATAATTAATAATAATACCTAATACTAAATAAATAAAATAATAATAATAATAATATTATTATTATTATTATTATATGTGAGAATTATTATTTCCACATTTATAGGAATAACAATTCTTAAAAAATATTTAATAAATTTATAACCAAACGGAGAAATTTAGAATAAAAATTATATTTTCAGGGAATAAAAATTCTATTCTCACCTTATTTCCTCTAACAAAACACGAGGTAAAGACTTGTTCTTTAGGAGAATCACGTAGCAATTGCTTAAAATATAGATTTCCAAATTCATTATATGTGATATTCACGTGGCAGGCATATAGATATAAATACTTATTTTGATTTTATATTAAATACCTAAAATCATTTTCAAACACTTAACAAGAGAGAGAAAGGAGAAAAATGAAGAAGAAAAAGCTTTGGTCGTTTGGTTGGCTACTAATCGTATTCTATTCTTCGTCAATTTTGAAAATGTTATTCTAGATATTAAGAAGAACGTTTTACCACTTGATTTTGTCTTATTTGTTCTCTTATTATTCATTGTTCGAGTTGACTAATTGTAATGTGTTGCATAATCAATTGCTTGGGATTGTAAATAACCGAAGTTAGACACAGTAAAAATTATTATTGGGCATAAAATTTAATGGTTTTTTTTCATATTTGATAGGAAAATATTCTTCAAGTAAAAATTGCTTGTTCTTCCTTATGTGTGGTATGCATGCTTTTATTACTTCCTCATATATTTTAAAAAGGGGCAATAAAACTGTTGTTCTGGGCTTTCAAAAATCAATTACAGTATGTTTAATTTTTAAAATTGAATAATGTAAAAATAAAATAGTTATTCTAGGGAATATAATGTGATGAAAATAAAGTTAAAATTGTTATTTCTTGTTGCGGATCTGGTCCGGAGTTGGATGGAGACGATTTTGCTGCTCCGTCTTTTTAACACAAGACCTGTACAACACAAAAGAAGACAAGATGGTCAAAAGGCCAATGGGGCTAGATCCCCACAGGCTCTCCAACGC